>CAUYQG010098205.1:0-19043 GCA_963574415.1 Tarsius wallacei
ACAAACAAATGGAAAAATATCCCATGCTCATGGATTGGAAGAATCAACATTGTGTAGATGTCCATCCTATCTAAGGCAATCTACAGATTTAATACAATACCCATCAAATTACCAGCAATATTCTTCTCAGACCTGGAAAAAACAACACAGGAATTCATATGGAAACACAAACGACCAAGAATAGCCAGAATAATCCTCAGCAAAAAAAACAAAGCAGGTGGTATCACATTACCAGACTTCAAACTTTACTATAAAGCTACAATAATCAAAACAGCTTGGTATTGGTACAGGAATAGGCATATAGACCAATGGAATAGAATTGAGATTCCAGAAGCAAAACCTCAGTTTCTCAACCAACTCATTTTCGGCAAAGCCTCCACCACCTACCAATGGGGAAAGGAGAACCTATTCAGTAAATGGTGCTGAGAAAACTGGCTGACCACATGCAGAAGATTCAAACAACACCCGTATCTATCCCCATACACAAAAATTAACTCTAAATGGATCAGAGACCTAAATGTAAAACCTCAAACCATAAGAACCTTAGAAAATGAAGGACATACCCTCATGAAAATTGGAACTGGCATCCTATTCCTGAACAAAACCCAAAACCCACAGGCCATAAGAGATAAGATAGACAAGTGGGACCTCATTAAACTGACAAGCTTCTGCAAAGCCAAAGAAACCATCAAGAGAGCAGGGAGACAGCCCACAGACTGGGAACAAGTATTTGCCAACTCCTGGTCTGACAAAGGATTAACATCTTGGGTCTACAAGGAACCCAAACGTGCTGAAAAGAAAAAAACAAACAATCCCATTATAAAGTGGGCAAAAGATATGAACAGACTCTTCTCAAGGGAAGACATCCGAGCAGCCAACAGACACATGAAGAAGTGTTCAACCTCACTAATCATCAGGGAGATGCAAATCAAAACCACACTGAGATACCACCTAACTCCAGTCAGTATGGCAATGATCAATAACTCAAAAAATAACAGTTGCTGGAGAGGGTGTGGCAAAAAGGGAACACTTCTACACGGTTGGAGTGCAAACTAGTGCAACCTCTGTGGAAAACAGTATGGCAATTCCTAAAAGCTCTAAATATTGACCTCCCATATGACCCCACCATCCCCCTACTGGGATTATACCCTGAAGAACTCAAATCAGCCTATAAAAAAGATACCTGCACACGTATGTTTATCGCAGCATTGTTCACAATAGCAAGAACCTGGAAGCAACCATGCTGTCCATCAAAAGATAACTGGATTTTAAAAATGTGGTACATATACATGATGGAATACTACACAGACATAAAAAAGAAAATCATGAATTTCACAGCAACCTGGATGGAACCAGAATCTATGATACTGAGTGACCTCTCACAGAAACAAAGATCTGAGTATCACATGTTCTCATTCATATATTGAAACTTGAACATCCAGCGTATTACTATAAGAAAATGACTGACAGTGGTGAGAAACTATGGGGGGGAGGGGAAGGGAGATGGGATTAATGGTAGTCAATATCTGTCTGGGAACAGGTAGACACATCTTATCAACAAGGGTGCCTGAACGAAGCATATTTGTATACCTAACCCTTAACTGTACCCCACAATATCATAATAAAAAATATTGAAAAATAAATAAATAAATCATGTTCATCTCATGCTGAAAAAATAAAAAGAAAGAAAAGGAACAATCTCTTGGATTTCAGTTAACAAGGCATACAATTACACAGAACTTGTGATTAGGGAGTTTTCAATGGCCAGCAAGAATGGTCAGCATGATCAGCACAGGGGAATGCAGATGTGGGTCTGTGGTCATGGGAACATTACAGCAATTACATGTATACAATGGAGGGGTCATTTTTAGGTAAGGCAGACAGCTAACATGGAGGATTTTAACAAAATGGAGTTACTTATGTTAAGTAAGTTATTGCAATTATTTTATATATTTTATTAGCTATTTCAGTTGTATAACCAATACAGTTCTTTTTCATTAATTTATTTGTGTATTTAGAAGTCCTACAACACTGTAGCAAGAAAATGAGATTGCCAAATTGCCTTTGAAGCAAGCTGAAAGAAAACTTTAGATGCTTCCAGTGAAGTCTGAAAGAAAAGACAAACGTGCAGGTTGCAAGATCCTATGCATAAGAAATGATGGAATGTTGTATGATCAATTGTATCAATTCAGAGAACAAAGCATAGTGGGACTCCAGCAAAGTCTGCAACCTGCTCTGCAGTTCCTTTGTCAGAAGGGTGCTCTGCTGACAATGGGGATCATTAGGCTTAAGGAGAAACATCTGCATGCTACCTATTTCTGGGCTGAATTTGAGGCTGCTTCTTAATTACCTCAGAAGACTGATCTAGGTAGAGGTTAAAAACTCAGGAGAGTAGATAGGCTCAAGATTTCATGGAGAGTCAAAAACTCATGCCCTTTACTCTAACTGCAACTTAAAGCCCAAGATAATTTCACTCCTGGAATTAATTTAGACAAGCCCCCAAAACTTAAGACAACACCTGGCATTGTTTAAAAAATTGAAATATGTAAATACCCAAAACATTTCTAGGTCAGTTTTTGTAAACATATAAAAAATAAATCCTTCTCCCTAGGGAAACTATGAGGAAAGAAGAGAGTCCCTAGTGGAAAGAAACAAGGTTTGTATAGTACAGTGCACCACTGGCAATATTTATCATTAGTATTTGGGAGGAAGTCCTGAGTGCTAACTACTTCTCGGCTGAATTGGAGGCTGTTTCCTAATTGCTTTAGGAGGCTGAGTCTTCACCAAAGGTGAAAAACTCTGAAGAAATTTTAAAAGGTTGGCCAAGAAGAAATCCTAGTTTCGTTAATGCATTGCCAAAAATAAATAAATAAACTAACCAGATTTTCCTGCCATTGGAAATACAAATTATAGCCTACTGATTCAAACACCATACTCAATTTTCCCTTATCTATTTATCTACTTATGTATTTGCATGCAAGGAAAGCACTGTCACAATGAATGGAGATTGCCAAATGACTTTTGGTTGAAGCTGGAAGAAAATCTTAGATGTTACCAGTGGTGTTTCACTAAAAACAAAAATGTGCAGGTTGGCAGACTCTAGGTGTAACAATCATGGAATATAGTGTGATCATTTCTGTCAGCTCAAGAAATACAGCATGGTGGAACTCCAGCTAAGTCAAAAAACCTGCTCCATATTTCTCTTGCCAGAAAAGTGCTTTGCTGTGTAATAGAGATCATTAGGTTTAAGAGGAAACACCTGGGCGTTACCTTCCTCTGTGATTAATTGAAGATTGCTTTTTAATTACCCTAGGATACTAAATCTAGGTCAAATGTTCAAGAGCCACAATGAAAGAAGATAGCCTGAAGGCTGCAGATAAGTTAAAATGCTCCAGCTCTTTAACTGCTGCTTAAGTCTCATATTTAACCTCATTCTTAAAGTAAATTAGGCAGTCCTAATTTAGTATGGTATTTAAGAAAACACATTGCATTGCTTCAGAGATCAAAATATGTGAAAGTCCAAACGAAGTCATTAAGTCCATTTTTGTAACAGTACAGAGTGAAGATCCTTCTTTCAATGCAAGTTGTGAGGAGAGAACACAGAACCTTATGGAGACATGGTTTGTATCCTTGGTACTAGAGTGTTATGATTATTTCACAGGGTTTGCATAGGAAGCAATTTTAACAACAAGCAAGTTAAAATGTAGTTTTTCTCTTCTTGTCCCAGAAACCTGTTGCCTACTGGTAATTAGTGCACTCATTGGAGGATGGGAAAGTCACCTACAAAACTACATTGATGTTAACATGCTTATGGCCTCCACATTATCTACACTCTAGCTACACTCTATATAACAAAGGAGATTGCCCTTGAAAATTGCCTTGAAGCAAGCTGAAAGAAAATCTTGGATGTTCCCAGGGATGTGACAAAGAAAACACAAACTTGCACATTGCAGGACCCTATGCATAAGAAATGATGGAATGTTGTGTGATCAATTGTGTTGGTTCAGAGAACAAGGGTAGTGGGATTCCAGTAAAGTCTGAAACCTGCTCTGGAATTCTTTTGTCAGAAGAGTGCTTCACTGAGTAACAGGAATCATTAGACTTAAGAAGAAGACACCTGCAGGATACCTATTTCTGGGCTGAATTGGAGGCTGCTCCCTCATTACCTCAGGAGGCTGATCTAGGTCAGAGGTTAAAAACTCAGAAGGAGAGGAGACAGGCTCAAGTCTTCATTAAGACTAAAAAACTCATGTCCTTTACACTAATGGCAGCTTAAAGACCAAGATTTCACTCCACTCCTGGAATTAATTTAGGCAGACCAAATGATTTAAGACAACACCTTGCATTGTTTAAATAGTTGAAATATGTGAAAACACAATGTTGCTAGGTCAAATTTTGTAAAGGTACAAAAAAATCCTTCTCCCTAAGGAAGTTATGAGGCAAGAACACAGTGCCTTATGGAAACATGGCAAGTATCCTGAGGTGGGAAGGGTAAATTGAATATAAAATTATGTCATGGGGTTCGCAAAAAGAAGCACTTTTAGCAACATATAATTTAAAACATACTTTTTCTCTTCCTTTCCCAGAGACATATTGTCCAGTGATAAACAGTGCATCATCGGAATGTGACAAAGTTATATACAAACCTGCATTGATGCTAAATCAGCTAATCAGATAATCTACATTATCTGTGTAGCTTCACTCTAGGTAAGAGTACTCTAGGAATTACAAATATTCGGATTTCTTTAAAGCATAGCAGTAAATACGTAAATAAAACAACCAGGTTTTTCTTTCAATAGTCACCAAAAAGTGTTAAATGGATCCACCCATTCAGTTTGCCATATAAACAAATGAGTCTAACATCACTCTCTTTTTTCCTTTTATTTACTTACTTAACTATTTATGTATTTGATAGTCAATAAATTGCTTTTACGAATAAAGGAGACTGGAAGCTTAGAAGGAAGCTTAGAAGGAAGCTGACAGAAAACCTTAGATGTTCCCAGGGACGTTAAAGAGAAAACACAAATCTACATGTTGGAAGTCTTTTGGCATAATGCTTAATAGTGTATGGTGGGATAACTGGTGCTAGTTCAGAGAACAAAGTGAACTTTGACTCAAACAAAGTCTAAAACATGCTCTTGAGTTCTCTTACCACAAAAGAACTACACTAGGCAATTGAGCTCATTAGGCTTAAGGAGAAACACCTGCAGGTTACCCACTACTGGGCTTAGTTGAAGGCTGTTTCCTAATTACCTCAGGAGGCTGAATATAATTGAAAGGTGAAAGAAATGAAGGAAAGATAATTGGCCAGAGGCTTCAAGAAGAGTTAAAAACTCATGCCCTTACTCTTACAACAGATTGAGGCTTTAAATTACTTCACTCACAAAATTAATTTAGGCAAACCCCATAGCATTTCTGACTATACATTGAGGGTTTCACAGATGGAAATATGTGAAACCCCAAACAAAATTGCTAAATCAATTTTTTTTTTTTTTTTTTTTTTTTTTTTTGAGTTGGCGTCTCACTCTGTCGCCCAGACTAGAGCGCAGTGGCCGCTCCCGGCCACCGCAGCCTCGACCTGCTGGGCTCCGGCGATCCTTCCGCCTCAGCCTTCCAAGTAGCTGGAATTACAGGCGCGCGCTACCACGCCCGGCTGATTTTTTGATTTATTGTAGAGATGAGGTCTTGCTTACCCAGGCGGGTCTCGAACCCGCGGGCTCAGGCAATCCACTCACCTCAGCCTCCCAAAGGCACGGGATTACAGGCTGAGCCACCGAGCCCGGCTTCCTTTCTTTTCTTTTGTTTTTCTCTAGTAAATTGAAAGGTATGACATTTTGGGTGGTGTGCTTAAACCTTTAGTTGACAATTTTTTAAATTTTATTTTATTTTATTATAGAGATGCGGGGTACATGTGAGGATTAACTACATAGGTAGGCTGCATGCAGGTGAAGTTTTGGCTTTCAAATGGCCCCTCTTCCCTTGGTAGTGGACCTGTTTGCCGCAGCCCACGCAGCTGCCTTGAAGGCCACGGCAAACAGGTCCATAAGAATCCCGAGAGAGCGTGGCGAGAGATTAAGAAAGACACAGACACAAAGACATAAAGAAAAGTTGGGGCCAGGTGGGACACTTTCCTCTGATGGAGGAGAAGTGACCCCAAACTAGCTCAGCATGTTTATTTTTATAATTAAGCACAAAGAAAGTTGGAAGGGATTCAAAGTCTGTAAGGGAGCCACAACAGAATTTTGTTGCTACCTAAGAGCGAGTTGTTTGGCAGTTATCTTGTTGTGGCTAAGACTTTGTTTATGCTATGTGCACCTGGATGTGTGGGCATCTGAGACACCATTTCGTATAGCAGACTACATCCCTGAAAGCCTGCCTTTGGCTAGGAGGCAGGACTTCCAAGCGAGACATTGCCTACAAACTTGGGGCCATTAAACGAGGCCTTGCCTTCGCCTAGGCCTTTACTCAAGGCCTGCTACAGTGACAGTGCTCGTCTGCTCCCCACATCACACCTACTCCCGACACCTGTTCCCCTCTGTATTGTCGTGTGCCCCTCATCCTCCTCTCTCTTCCTTGCCTAGCGGTGCCCAGCGATTGCCAATCTCTCCCTCATGTTCATGTGATTATTATTCAGGGGCCACTTATCAGTGAGAATATGTGGTATCTGAATCTTTTTTCTGTGATAGATCACTTAGTATGAATGATGGTCTCTAACTCCATCCAATTGGTTGCGAAGTCCATGATTTTGTTCCTCTTTATGGATGCATAGTTCTCCATCGTGTATTTGTAGCACATTTTCTTTATCCTGTATACTTTTGATGGGCAGTAGCGTTGCTTACATATTTTTGCTATTGTGAACAGTGTACTATGAACATGCATGTACAGGTGTCTTTTTTGTAGAATGATTTATGTTCCTCTGGGTATATTCCAAGACAGATTGCTGCATCCCATAGAAGGACAATATTTCGTTCTTTTAGGAATCGCCTCACTGCTTTCCATAGAGGTTAAACCAGCTTGCATTCCCACCAACAATGTAGAAGCATTTCCTTTTCATCACATCCATGCCAGCATCTATTGTTTTTTGAATTATTAATGATAGCCATCCTTACTGGAGTTAGCTGATATCTCATTGCAGTTTTGATCTTCATTTCTCTGATGATTAGTGAGGCTGGGCATTTTTTCGTGTGTCTGTTGGTTACTTGTATGTCATCTTTTGAGTTGTGTCCATTCATGTCCTTTGCCCACTTTTTAACAGGGTTTTTCATTTTTCTTGTCTCACGTCGTTTGAGTTCCTTGAAGATTCTAAATATTAGACCTTTGTCAGATACATAATTTGCAATTTTTTTTCATTCTGTAGGTTGTCTCTCTAGTCTTGATGGTTTGTTTTCCTGTGCAAAAGCCAATTCAATGAGATCCTACTTCTATCTTAGCTTTTATGGCATTCATTTTTGCAGACTTGGTCAAGAATTCGTTGCATACTTTGATGTGCATAAGGGTGTTTAATATGTTTTCTTCTAGGATTCTTATGGTTTGAAGTTTTACATTTAGGTCTTTGAGTCATTTTGAGTTGATTTGTGTATATGGTGATAGATATGGGTCCAATTTCGTTCTCATGCATGTGATCAGCCAGTTTTCCCAGCACTATTTGCTAAATATGGTCTTCTTTCCCCAGTGATTGTTATTGGTGGCTTTGTTGAAGGTAAGTTGGTTGAGAGTCCGTGTTTTAGAGTCTGTGTTTTTGCTTCCAGACTCTCTGTCTTGCTCCATCAGTCTATATGCCTAGTCCCGTACCAATATCAGTCTGTTTTGGTTACTGTAGCCTTGTAATAAAGTTTAAAGTCTGGAAAGTTGATACCTCCTTCTTTGCCCCTTTTTCTGAGGATTGTTTTGACTATTTGTGCTCTTTTTTGTTTCCACATGAATTTCTGCATTGTCATTTCCAGGTCTGAGAGGAATGATGTTGGTAATTTGATGGGTATTGCATTGAATCTGTAGATCGCCTTGGGTAGGATGGATATCTTGACAACATTGATTCTTCCAATCTAGGAGCATGAAATGTTTTTCCATTTCTTTGTGCATCCCAGTAACAAAGCCCACCTGGTCATAGTGGATGATACTTGAGATGTGTTGTTGCGTATGATTTTCTAGAACCTTGCTGAGAATTTTTACATCTATGTTTATCAAGAAGATTAACCTGTAATTCTCTTTTCTTGTTGGGTCGTTGCCAGATTTGTATATCAGTGTGATGTCAACTTCATAAGACAATTTGATGATAATATCATTTTTCTTGATTGGCTGGAATATTTTCGATAAGATTGGTGTCAGCTCCTCTTTGTCTGTCTTGTAAAATTCAGCTGGGTGCCATTTGGTCTAGGGCTTTTTTTCTGGCTAGAATTCTTATGATTGAGTTGATTTCCTGGATTGTTATTGGTGTATTTGGAGCTTCATTATTTGTGTTGTTGTTTCAACCTAGGGAGGTTTTTTGATGTCAGATAGTCCTCCACTTCCTTTTTTTTTCAAGTTTGTTTTCATATAGGTATTCATAGTAATCTCTAATAAACTTTTTAATTTCTATGGAGTCAGTTATGATTTCACCTTTTACAACTTTCTCTCTCTTTTTTTAAGGCAATCTGGCCAGAGGTCTATCAATCTTATTTATCCTTTCAAAGAACCAGCTTTTTTTTCTATGATATTTTTATCTTCTATGTCCTGCAGTTGCAACTTTATCTTGGTGACCTGGATTCTTCTGCTGAAGTAAGGATTTTGGTGATCTTGCCTTACCAGCTCTCTTAGGTGTGATGTTAGGCTATTTACTTGCGATTTTTCTGTTTCTTCAATGCATGTGTGAAATGCTATGGATTTTACTCTTAACATTGATATTATGGCATTTCAGGGATTCTGATAAAATGTGTCTTTTCCAGCAATGTGGATGGACTTAGAGTCTATAATATTGAGTGATCTATCACAGAAACAAAGAACTGAGTACCACGTGTTCTCACTTATAAGAGGACCTTGAACAATTACCTTAATACTATAGGAAAGGATTTGCAGTAATGGGAAACTGCCAGTGGAGGGAGAGATGGAATTGGCAGTAGTAGGAAATTACCAGGGTGGGGGCACACCTCATCAACAAGGGTACCTGCATAATGAACATTTGCATACCTACCCCCGAATTGTACCCCACATCTTTAAAATAAATTTTTTAAATAAATTTTTTAATGTGTCTTTCCATTTGTTTTCAGTAATCTTTTTATTTCTGTCTTGATTTCGGGGTTGACCTTGAAGTCATTCAGCAGCTTGTTGTTTAATCTATGTCTTTGTGTTTTTTGAGGGGATCTTGTTGGTGGCAATAATTACTTTTATTCTGCTGTGATCTGAGAAGATGAATGGTATTATTTTGATCTTTTGGAATTTTTTTATGCCTAATGTATGTCCGAGAATTTGATCAATCTTGGAGCATGTTTTATGTGCTGGTGAGTGGAATGTATACTCTCTAGATGTTAGGTGAAGTGTTCTGTAGATGTCTATTAAGTACATTTGGTCAAGCATTGAGTTGAGATTCCAGACCTCCTTATTGGGTTTTTGCCTTGATGATCTAGTTAAAGTTGTTAGTAGGATTATTTAGGTCTCCAGGTATGACTATGTGAGAGTCATTGATCTCTCTTAGTTTACATAGTAGTTGTTTTATAAAACCTAGTGCTCCTGTGTTGGGTGGATATGTGATTAGGATGGATATTTCTTACTGGTTGATTGAGCTTTTAATCATTATGTAGTGCCCTTTTTAACTTTTGATGGCTTGAAGACTGCCTTGCCTAATATCAGAAAAACTACTGTTGCCTTCTTCTGTTTTCTGTTTGCCTGAAAGATCATTTTCCAGCCTCCAACTTTGAGTCTGTGGGTGTTCTTTACAGTGAGATGAGTTTTCTGGAGGTAGCAGATTGTTGGATTGTATTTTTTTGTCCAGTTTGCCACTCTATGTCTTTTTCAGTGGCACATTTAGTCCATTCATATTCAGGTTGGTTATTGAAATGTGAGAGTTTACACCTGCTATAAACTTTTATGTAGCTGCTGTGTTTCTTTTTAACTTTCATGTTTACAATGTGTGTGTGTGTGTTCCTTTTTTGTGAGTGCCCAGTATGCTCTGTTAACTCTGTGTTTACCTGTACTTTTGTTATGTACATGAGCATTCCTTTTTTTCTGTGTTCAAGACCTTCTTAAGCATCTTCTGTAGGGCTGATCTGGAGGCAGATATTCTCTTAGGGATTTTATGTCTGCAAAGGATTTAATCCTCCATCACTGATGAAGCTTAGCTCTCAGGGTAGGAAATTCTTGGTTTGGATTGTTTATCTCTAAGAATGTTAAAATTTGGACTCTAGTCTCTTCTGGCTTGTAGTGATTCTGCAGATATATCTAAAGTGATTTTTATGAGTGTTCCTCAGGAAGTAGAGAGACCTTTCTCTCTCACTCCCTTGGGATTTTTTATTTCATGTTTACTTTGTGGAGGCAGATTGCTATGTGTAGATCACTTTGGTCATTTAACATTATTAATTATTTCTTTCCACGAACATGGAATGTCTTTCCATTTATTTGCAACTTTTACAATATTTTTTATCAACATTTTATAGTTTTCAGTGTAGAGGTCTTTCCCTTTCTTGGTTAAGTTTATTGATAGGTATCTTCTTTTGATAGCTATAGCAAATGGAATCATTTTCTTAATTTATTTTAGTTAGCTCACTAATAGTGCATAGAAATTGTACTGATCTTTGCATGTTAATTTTTTATCTCATAACTTTACTGAATTAGTTTATTAGTTATAACAGCTTTTTAGCAAAGCCTTTAGGATTTTCTATATTTAAGATCATGTATTCTTCAAACAGGGACAATTTGACTTTATTCTTTCTTATTCGAATGCCTTTTATTTATTTCTTTTGCTTGATTTCTTTGGGTAGGACTTCCATAAAATGTTAAATAGAAGTGGTGAAAGTGATTTTCTGTGCTTCATTCCTGATATTAGAGGAAAATCTTTTAGCTTTTCTCCTTTCAGTATGATGTTAGCTATGGATTTGTCTACAAGGTCTTGTGTTAAGTACGTACCTTATAAAAACTTTGAGAGTTTTTATTATAAAAAGTTATAGAATTTTTTCAAACGCTTTATTTCTACATGTATTAAATGATTATATAATTTTTGTTTTTTTCAATGTGTTGTATCACTTTTTATTGTTATGCCTATGTTAAATCATTCTTACATCCCTGAAATGAATCAAATTCAATCATAGTGAATGATCTTTTCGGTGTGCTGCTGGATTTGGTTTGCTAATATTTTGTTTAAAAATTTTATATATGTGCATGCCAGAAATATTCGTCTGTAGTTTATGTTTGTTTGTTTTGTTTGTAGTTGTTGTGCTTATGTCTGGTTGTGGAAACAGAATAATGCTGTCCTTGTAAAATAAGTTTGAAAATATTTTCTCCTCTTCAATTTTCTGTAATAGTTTGAGGAGAATTGGTACTAGTTCTCCTTTAAATGTTTGACAGAATTCAGCAGTTAAACCATCAGGTCCTTGGTTTTTCTTTGATGGAAACCTTCTCAATGATTTGATTTTCTCACTTTTCATTGGTCTATTTAGGTTTTGTGTGTCACCATGTCTTAATTTTGGTAGGTTGTATGCATTTAGAAATTTATCTGTTTCTTCCATATTTTCAAATTTGCTGACATACACTTATTCATAATAGCTTATGATTTGTTGTAATTTTGGTGTCAGTTGTAATGTCTACTTTTTAATCTGATTTTATTTACTTTAGTCTTCTCATTTTTTCTTAGTTGTCTAGCTAAAGGTTGGTTCATTTTATATTTTCAAATGGCAACACTTCTTTTTTTATTGTTTAAACTTTTTAGCATCTATTTTATTTATAGCGTCTCTGAGTCTTATACTTCATTACTTCTACTAATATGATTTTAGTTTGTTCTTGGTTGTATGGAAGTAAGAGTTCATTTTGAGTTGAAATTTCCAGGTAGAACTTGGGAATTAACCAATTCTAATGTGACTTTTTGTTTTCATTTCTGCCAGCAGATCAAGGTGTACCAAAGATTAGATTTATCGATTCAAAGTTCAAAGGCTTATTACATGTGTGGTGATAGGCTTGCACTTTGTGTTTATAAAATCTTTGGATTCTAAGCTCTTAATTGCATTTATACAAAGCACATCAATGGATCCCTTCATCATCCTGGTGATTTGTCTTTCTTGTTTGATTCTTTTTTCTCTGTGGAATGGAAGCCATGCCAGAAGGAAGCTCCCACCTGGCCCTACTCCTCTCCCAATTGTTGGAAATACTATACAATTAAACACTAAGGACCTCAGCAAAGCCCTAAGTATGGTAAGTATGATTCATTTTACTTTGGTTGCTTGCCATGAATAAATAAGTTAGCCCTCTAGCTAAATAAAATATAGGCCCAGACACCAAGTTTTAAAAAAACAGTTCTAAAGAAAAGTGTCCAATGGACGCCCAGATATAACTTTAGCACATACATATGCGGACAGAAAAAAAGTGAGATTTGTTAATCTTAGCAAAAGAAGAAGAATGAATGTTGCAACGATAGCAGTCAGAGACTGTACAACTCAAGAAAGGTAAGCAGGCTTATATGTATAGGAATTTATTTACATTTCATGAATTTTTGTCATATTACTTCATAGCGGATTAAACAAAGAATCCATCATCAGTCATCAGTAGAAATGTGCATTTGTTTAACACAGTCGGGAAAAACCTAAAACAAAGTGTTTGTAAAAATTAGGTTCAATTTTCTTGTATTGCATATTGTTGAGTGCTTAGTTATTTGTAAAGAAGATGTTTTTCACAGTTTCTTTGTGGATCTTAAAGTTCATCAGCAGTTCAACATGTAGTCAGCAGCCCAAGATGTAGTCACTCATACCAAGCCTGAAACATTGCTAAACTCACAGATCTTTCATAGGATTGTTGAAAATGTGAAAAGTAGAAGCGTCCCCTTTTCTCCACACCAACATCAGCAACTAATTTTTTATTTATTTATTATTGATGGCCATCATTACCTGGTAAGGTGTTCTCTCAGCATAGTTTTGATTTGCATTTCTCTGATGATTGGTGAGGTGGGAATTTTTTATATGTCTGTTGGCTGCCCATATGTCTTCTTTAAAGAAGTGTCTATTCATGTCCTATGCTCATTTTTTAATAGGGCTGTTTGTTTTTTCCCTTTTGGTTCATTTGAATTCTTATAGATCCTTGATGTAAGACCTTTGTCAGATATACAATTAGCAGACAATTTTTCCCATTCTGTGAGCTGTCTCCCCACTCTCCTAGTGATTTCGTTTGCTGTGCAAAAGCTTTTCAGTTTGATGAGGTCCCACTTATCTATCTTATCCTTTATGGCATATGCTTTTGAGGATTTGATTAAGAATTAATTGCCTACTCCTGTGTATGTAAGGGTTTCTCCTGAGTTTTCTTCTAAGATTCTTATAGATTAAGGTTTTGCATTTAGGAAGTGCAAACTAGTATAACCTCTATGGAAAATAGTGTGGCAGTGTCTAAAGGAACTAGAAATTGCCATTCCACACCATCCAGAGATCCCCCTCCTTGGAATATATCAGAAGGAACACAACTTGTCCTATAAAAAAGATACCTGCTCACGCATGTTTGTTGCCATACTATTCACAATAGCAAAAACATGGAACCAACCCCACTCCCATCGAAGGTAGACAGGATAAAGAAAACATGGCACATATACACAGTGGAATACAATGCAGCCATAAAGAAGGACAAAATAATGGACTTCCCAGCAAATTGGATGGAATTGGAGATAATCATTCTTAATGACCTATTACAGAAACAAAGAACCAGATACTACATATAGGCCGGGCTCCGTGGCTCATCCTGTAATCCCAGCACTTTGGGAGGCTGAGGCGAGTGGATTGCCTGAGCCTGCAAATTTGAGACCAACCCGGGCAAATTGGCAAGACCTCATCTCCACAATAAATAGAAAATTAGCTAGGCGTGGTAGCGTGTGCCTGTAGTTCTGGCCACACGGAAGGCTGAGGCAGAAGGATTGCCTGAGCCCAGCAGGTGGAGGCTGCAGTGGCCATGAGGGTGCCACTGCACTCCAGCCTGGGTAACAGAGTGAGACTCCAACTCAAAACAAACAACAACAACAAAAAACACACATCCTCACTCATAAGTGGGACCTGAACGTTAACCACAATAGCATAAGAGAGGGATTGGCAGTCAAAGGACACTGCCAGGGGAAGAAGAGGGGCATGTGACAACACAAAGCATACCTGATCCTAAACTGGGGGAAATGTCAACCAGTTGGAGGCCCAAACTTCACCTGCACAGACATACCTATTTACCTAATCCTGGCTTATACCCCACATCTTTATAATCAAACAAAGTAAAATAAAAAGAAAATGTCAAAAGTAAAAATTATTTGTCCATATTGTGATTTAGGTCCTCTTTCAAGTAATTATTTTTTATAAATGCTAATGAAAATGGAACATTTTTCGGTTAAAAAAAAAACTACTGATTTACAGGGTCACAGCACCAATTTCTCCTAAAGCACATATTGGTTTGAAGTCAAGGGAATAACTAAGGGTTCAGAAATCTTCACAGCTCCTATTATATTTGCTTGATAAATGAGTCAATAATTCTTTGCTCTGGGTTATTTACATAACAGTAGGTCTCTGAACACAAAAGGAATTATGTGAAATTTGTCTTTTACTCAAGACTGCAAGCTACCAGAGCACTACTTCTGGAAACTCCTTCCTGTGCTTTGGCTCTGAATTCAAAAAGATTGAGCACTGCAGGTCATCCATTTATCAATCAACAGCTTTGAACAAGTTTTAAAATCTTTTTGATATTTATCTTCTGTGTCTTTAATGCAAAAATAATAATGATTTTGCACGGGTTACTTGGATATATAACAAATAATTGCCTACTTTGCACATTAGGTGAGTGCAAAGGATTTTCAATGGCGAATGAAATTTTTTTATCATGAAAAAAGTTTATTTAAAGTACTTATGAAAGAATGTATCTTTATAAAACTATAGCATTTATCACTTCTGGCTGCATTAATAGCAAAAATCAAGTAAAACAGAATGAAGAAAAATAATCAATTATTTAAAAGAGATTTAATAAACAATAAAGTGGGGTGTTTCAGATAATTTGAGAAATTATTGCTCAGTCAAGAGTTAGTGGAAAGTGGCTGTACTTGAAGAAAAATTGACATAGAAACCCTACCCCATGTCCTACACAGCAACAAACAACTAATGGCTTAAAGAGCTTTAAAATTTTTAAAGTCCCTATCATTATGGGATTTACAGTTTAGAGAACAGGCATATATTTATGAGACAAGCAAGTATATTATGATCTTTTTAGCAGGAAAATGGTAGAAAAAGGCCAAGTAGCTCAAGGGAACTAAGGGTCAGAGGAGTGGCTAGCAATTTCTCTAAGGTAGTAAAGTTGGAGCAGAGACTAAAGAATAATTAAATATTGCCTAGATGAAATATAGATAAAAGTCTATTTCATGTGTTTCAAATCTAGAGGAGAAATGTTTCTTTCCCCAGAACCCTGGAAAGAGGACCAAAGTGTTTGTAGCCCAGTGAGTAAGTAAGAACACAGTAAAAGATGAAATTGGATAGGTAAGCAGGGGTCAGGGCATGCAGGCATTGCAAGGATTTTTAAGAACATTGCTTTATGGAGAATGAGTGGCAGGGCAGCAAACAAAGTCCAACATTAGACAAGTTGAAAAAGTATAAGTCCTAGAACATTTAGGATACCAAATAAGTTGACAAAAAGACTCAACAATACAATGACTAAAAGAAGATAGGTGTTCATTTCTTTCAGAATGATCTAGCAGTGAGTGTTGATGGCTGCTTCTCCTTCATGGGGTTGTTCAGACAACCAGTGTTTCTCAATCTTTGAGGTTTTCCCATTTTGTGCCCTCAGGCTGTTGTTCTCATTTGCATGGTCACAGTGGGGCAGCTCCATGCTGTCATCTCAGTCCATGGATAGAAGCAAAAATAAGGGGCAAGCAATTGCCTTTTATGCAACAATGTGGAATTGGCACACATTACTTCTGCTCACATCATTTCATGGAAATTTTGTCACATGGCCACATCTAGCTTTAAGTGAACCTGGAGAATGTCTATGACCAAGCTGCTATTGTCTCATCTATTATGAAAACTTAGAGGTGTCTGGTGCTTGAAAGAAGATATGGAGAATGAATAATGAGGGACAGTTGTTAGTCGACACTCGGGGCAAATTGAAGGGGCTTTCTTTGAACAGGAGAAGAAACACATCATTTATTATAACTAGAAAGGAGGTAGAAATTTGGTGCAATTATAGATTTGGGGGGGACGCTAATAAAATAATAAAAACAAAATTCGTAATATAGCCTCTGTCTCATAGTAGAAACTGAATAAAGGATAAGTATTGATAAGGATAATAATAATAGCAATATTACTAATAATGATAATTACCACTTAAATAATGTATTTTCTTACTGAATAACTGGTTCTAAAGTTTGACAATTTTTATATTGGCGAATGAATATTAAACTATTCTAAGACTGAAAATGTCCTCATCACTTATCCACATTTCTGCTTTGAAATTTTTACTTTTCTTTCATTTCTTATTTTTTTTCCAGCTAGCAAAAGAGTATGGCCCTGTGTTCACTGTGTATCTTGGCATGAAGCCCACTGTGGTGTTACATGGATATGAAGCAGTGAAGGAAGCCTTGATTGACCGGGGAGAAGAATTTTCTGGCAGAGGGACCCTACCAGTTTTTGAAAAAGTCACTCAAGGATTAGGTATAAATCTTTGGGAACTATGTGTGGATTTTTAGGTTATAAAGACTCCAAATAGGCTAATAAATTAGTAAGCTAAAGTATGTAAAAATATTTATGAGACAAAATTTTTATAATTTGTACCAAATAACATGAAAAATTTCTTTATAAAGAATCATTACTCCATATTTAAAATTTATGAAGGTGGCACAAAGTCCCCATAAAACATTAAATTCAATGAAAGCAAACCATTTAACTACTAATGTTCTATGAATTTGTGACAAACACACAATTATTTCAAATTATGGCCAGTTAAGATAATAAAAAAGGGACCAAGAGAACAGAAAAGGGAACAATATGACTAAATTATTTATTCATCAAGCAGATTGCTTCCTGGTCTGAGTCACTGATACCCAGAAACAATTTTAAGAACATTGCATAGCATGCACATAACCTATATAAATGTGGAATGTTTCTTGCCTTGCTTTCTATCTTTTATTCTTAAAAAAAGCATAAGAATATTTAAATCCAGTTGAATACCAAGCACAAAGCAAAAGTATGCTCTGAAAAGAGGATCATGAAAAAAACATATGGTGAGTATGAATTGAAATTGATATAAGAAAAATCTCCATGAACAATCTTCCTTTTGTTTTTGGTGCCGCTCATAAAATCTCCAGTTTTCTGAGGGATCCCTGGGTTTTGGCATACAGAAAAAAGACCTGAATGGTGTCTGCCCCTCCTCTGCATTTTTCTCTAAGAGGTTTTCAGGACAAGTTCCCTATGAGCTGACTTTTTCCCCTGGTCTTGTCTGGACTCTGGAAATCTGATGTTGAACTTCCTTGGTCCTAAGGCCACTTCCTGAGAGAGATTTAACAAGTAGAGAGGGAATGTTAAACTGAGAAGTGCTATCTGTCAATGACTGTATTTCTTACCCAAGTAATAAATTGTTCCAAGATTCTTTCCAATGCAAAAGAGTTGCCCCACCTTCTCTGGAGAATTGTTTTGTCTTCTTGTTTCTCTTCAAACTTCATAAAACCCATCCTTGTATATTTAACTTATGACTTGGAGTCACCATTACTTGTCGCTGTGATGTAATAGCAATTTTAATTCCTTTAACTTCAGCATCCTTTTAGAATGGGGAGAAAACACGAGGTTCACAGAGATATTCTGAGGTTTAGAGGAGCTGATGGAAGAAGAGTTTAGTGATATGTAAATTCAGGATTCCAGACAGTAAAATACTAGGTTGGGTTAAGAGAGGAAGCAGGTGGGACTGAACTTGAGAATTCCTAAAGCTGACACCACTTTATCCACATCCCTGCTTAAGTACCAGCATCATTTCCTGAGATGAGTATTCTCAGCTAGCATTTATGACAGTGGTGATATTTTTACTCTGTCTCTTTTTGTCTTGATAGGAGTTGTTTTCAGCAATGGAGAGACATGGAAGCAAACCCGGCGTTTCACCGTCATGGTTTTGCGGAATATGGGGATGGGAAAGAAAACGATTGAAAACCGAATTCAAGAGGAAACCTCGTGTCTGGTGGAAGCATTAAAGAAAACCAACGGTGCACATTTCTTTAGATAATTAACAGTAATTGTTTGGGTAAAATAAATGCTATTGCAAGTAGACAAAAAAAGGTATGATGGCTCAAATAGGATAGCAGTTTCCTTTTTGCTCACGTAACAGTATGAAGAGGTGAAGTGGCTGACCAGACAGTATTTTCAGGCACCAGGTTGATAGAGGCTGTGATATCTTCAGCATTTGGCTTCCAGTGTTATCCAGGATTTATCTACTTGTATGATAGTGGAAGGAGGAGAAAATGGGAAAAGGGCAAATATATTGTTTAGGCCAGGCATGGAAGTGGCATCCAAAAGTGTGCCTTGGGCTATCATGTAGTAACAGGGCCAAACCTAACTGCAGGAGGAACTGGAAAACGTGGTTCACTCTGTGCCCAGGAGGAAGAGGAGAACATGGGTTTGGGTAATCAGCTAGCAGTTTTGGCCACATTCACATAAAAATTATATAACTATTATAGTAACACATTGAGAAGCAATGCAAGGGTCACCAAATTCTCCCACCGTGCAGGGCTGCAATTCGGCTTCCATGGAAGCATATAGCAGCAAAAAGAGGAAGCTTCAACAGCACAGATCTCTGTAGTGTGTAGATGTGTGTATGTGCATGCAAGACCATGAGAGGACGGCGGAGCAAGGGGTGGGCTGGAGACCAGGGAGGAAAGGGGT
>CAUYQG010098210.1:0-11440 GCA_963574415.1 Tarsius wallacei
CCTATAAGGACAGGTCTCCTGCCTTAGACCCCACAGGTGAGCGTATCTGCCAGGATTCCAGGCAGTGAGCCCTGGGGCCCTGATTGTCACCAGCTCGCCACGTTCATACCCAGGAGCATGGTGTGTGGTTAGGAGGGCTCAGGAGGGAAGGACTTGCACCCATTTTGCAAGACCTCACTGCTCCTCAGCTTCCTTTGGCGCTTTTATAGAACACCTTCTATAAAGTACAAAGAGAATTAATACATATTCACTCACAAGCACTTTTTTTTTTTGAGTTGGAGTCTCACTCTGTTGCCCAGGCTGGAGTGCGGTGGCACACTCACGGTCACCCCAGCGTCAACCTGCTGGGCTCCGGTGATCCTTCCGCCTCAACCTTCCAAGTAGCCGGAACTACAGGCGTGTGCTACCATGGCTGACTAATTTTTTATTTATTGTACAGACGAGGTCTCGCCAAGTTGCCCGGGCTGGTCTCAAACCCGTGGGCTCAGGCAATCCACTCGCCTCGGCCTCCCCAGGTGCTGGGATTACAGGCTGAGCCACTGAGCCCAGCCTCACAAGCACTTTTAAGACGAAGTTTTATTTTTTATAAAAGTTATACATGCTTGTTAGGAATAAAATCTTAGAGTATGCAGAGAAATATAAGGAAAAAAATCACGATATCACCATTCAGAGAGGACTGTTGCTAAGCTTTTTGTATACTTACATGCATGTAGGCCAGTGCAAAATCAGTCATGTTAAATACTCAGTTTTAAATCCTGCTTTTCTCTATTTTGTTTGAGTCAGGTTTTCACTCTGTCACCCAGGCTGGAGAGCAGTGGTACTATCATGGCTTTGAATAGGATCCGCACAGCCATGGAAGGAAGGAGCAGGTTCTATAGGTGTAGAACACAGTACAGAGGTCTGGGCTTGACCTTCTGGACTCAGGCGATCCTTTTGCCTCAGCCTCCTGAGTAGCTGGGACTACGGGTATGCATCACCACACCCAGCTAATTTTTATTATTTTTTGTAGAGACGAGGTCTTGCTATGTTGCCTAGGCTCAAGCAATGTTCTTGCTTTGGCCTCCCAGCGTGCTAGGATTATAAGCATAAACCACCGTGCCCAGTCTTAGCAACTCGTCTTTCAATTACATATAGCTATATTAAAAGCTACTATTGTGTTTGTGGAAAAGTAACTAGGCATGTTTTCACTGGTTTAAAATATTTATTTAAATATAATATGTAAATAAATACAGCCGGGTCCTGTGGTTTGCAATTGTAATCCTAGCTATTCAGGAGGCTGGGGCAGTAGGATCACTTGAGGCCATGAGTTTGAGACTAGCCTGGGCAATATAGCAAGACTCCTGTCTCTTAAAAAAAAAAATATATATATATATATATGTAGAGAGAGAGACAGAGAGAGAGAGAGCATATATACTTATATAATTTTTCTGTAAGTACTATTATCGAAGTTGTTTATTATTATTTTATTATTATTTTATTGAAGGTATACATGCACATCATAAGAAAAACATTTATCAATACAGAAGGTTATAAAACAAATATGACCTTCATTTCGTTCCAGCCTAGGCCCACTCTCTAGAAACAAGTGCTGTTAATGGCTACTGTTGATAGATCGTGTTCAATTACCATTATAATTTAAAATAATAAACTTACAGCTTTCTTTTTCTTTCTTTTTTTTGAGTTGGAGTCTTACTGTGTTGCTCAGGCTGGGGTGCAGTGGCACGCTCACAGCCACCTCAGCCTCGACCTGCTGGGCTCCAGCCTCAGCCTTCCAAGAGGCTGGAATTACAGACGCGTGCCACCACACTCGGCTAATATTCTGATTTATTGTAGACACAAGGTCTCGCCAAGTTGCCCAGGTGGGTCTCGAACTCCTGATCTCAGGCAATTCTCTTGTCTCTGCCTCCCAAAGTGCTGGGATTACAGGCATGAGCCACTGTGTCTGGCTTCTTTTTCTGTCTGTCTTGTCTTTTCTTTTTTGAGTCAGAGTCTCACTCTGCTGCCCTGGCTGGAGCACAGTGGCATGCTCACAGCCACAGCAGCCTCAACCTGCTAGTTTCAGGCCATCCTTCTGTCTCAGCCTTCCAAGTAGCTGAGACCTCAGGCACGCATGCCCAGCTAATTTTTTGATCTGTTGTAGAGATGTGGTTTTGCCATGTTGCCTAGGTCTCAGGCAATCCTTTCACCTCGGCCTCCCAAAGTGCTGGGATTGCAGACATGAGACACTGTGCCGTGCTTTTTATTTTCCAATTTATCAACTTTGGAAAGTCCCTACTGACCTCCATCTATGAAAGATGAGACATTTCTTGTGTTTATAGTTATTCCCAACCTCTCTGTTTCCCTCCATACCCTAATTTGGGTTAGCTATATTATTGTATTTTTAATTTTTCTAAAAACTATATTTAACGTTATTCTTCATAACTTCAATTTATATATCTAAACATCTAGGTCTAAATTTATTTATTTAGATGAACTCATTTGATTCCCATTTGTATGAGAGAGTCTACCTCTCAATGGTGGGTATGTGTGTGGATACATACGTGCATATATATATTTTCATGGCTAACTATATCTACATTTTGCTCTGAAATTATAATTAAGTCTTCTGAGGATTAGACATAATAATCCATATAAAGCACCCAGTACAGTGCTAGGCACAAAGCTTTTCTATAATTGCCAGTTTGAATTATCAACCGAGTGGTGTGCATAAACCCCATGCAGAAGATGTTACCTTAATTGAAATTTTGCAGCTCAAATGAGATTCTTCTAAGCGTCAAGCCTTCATGAATCCTTTCTTCCTCCCTCTCTCTCTTTCTTCTTTTTCTCCTTTTCTGGTTTTCGTTACTTCCTCTGGGTCTTCCTCAGATGACATTGTTTCTTGTTTTCTTTCTTGGATTGTTTTTAATTTGTTGGAATACTTCTTTGAATTTTTGCTTTGTTTTGTATAACAAGAAATCTTTTTGAATTGTTGGCAATTTGAATATGTCTTTATTTATCCCTCATATTTGTATTTTGTTTTTGTTGGAGTCTCACTCTGTCACCCAGACTGGAGTGCAGTGGCCGCTCCCAGCCACCACAGCCTCGACCTGCTGGGCTCCGGCGATCCTTCTGCCTCAGCCTCCCAAGTAGCCGGAACTACAGGCGCGCGCTACCATGCCTGGCTGATTTTTTGATTTATGGTAGAGATGAGGTCTCGCCAAGTTGCCCAGGCGGGTCTCGAACCCGCGGGCTCAGGCAATCCACTCACCTCAGCCTCCCAAGGCACGGGATTACAGTCTGAGCCACCGAGCCTGGCTTTGTCCCTCATATTTGGTTGATACTTTGGCCAGGCTTAGAATTACAAGATCCATTTTTTTCCCCCTCAGAACTTTAAAGACATTTTACCAATAGCATGTAAGGTTCATAAGAGCAAGATTTTTGTCTGTTTGATTCATTGATATAGCCCAAGGATCTAGAACAATGTCTAGCACACTATATACATTCAATATATATTAGTTTTATTAATGAATTATCTTCTAGTGGTTAATATTGCTGAAAAGAAATTGGATGGCAATCTGATTATTGTTTTCTTTTTTTTGCCCCCTAGGATTTTCTTCTTGTTCCCAGAGTACTAAAATTTCACCAGAATGTTTTTAGGGTTGTGTGTGTGTGTGTGTGTGTGTGTGTGTGTGTGTGTGTGTGTGTATGCATATTCTTTCTCCCCTGCTTAGTAATTGGTGAGCATTTTTAATCTAAAAACTCTTTAGCATAGGACATTTTTATTTCATTATTTTTTTCTGGGTTATGTTTTTTTCTCCACAGTTCTCACTACTTCTAAAACCACATTTTTATGGGTATTAGATTTCTTAGAGTTAACTTCTACATGTCTTAATTTTCTCTATTTTCTGTCATTTTATTTCCTTTGTTTCATCTTTCAGGTAACCAAATTGACCTGTAGTAGGTTATACATTTCTCTGATGATCTTAATTAGCATTTTTACTGGTATTGCTTTAAATATTAATTTTCTTAATGGGTTAATTTAGGTGTTGGAGATATTACTGATTTGTGTGTGTGTGTGTGTATTAGGTTTTGTGTTTTTAAAAAATTCTCTTCCTGTGCTTGGATTATCTTTTTCCTTCAGGTCAGTTACTTTATTTTCTAAAGCTTTCACTTTTGTATTGTCTTTTCTCATAAGCGTGGTGTTTCCTGCTGTCCATTTTATGAACAAATTAAGAATGATTCAAACACTTTCATTTAGTACAAGTAGCTTGTGTGGGTTTCTTCTTGAAATTTTTAGGTGTGCTTCTCCAGGATGAATTCCCTGAAAAGAATGACTGACAGGAGTTCTGTGTACGTAGGCAGGACCTGTGGACAGAAAGGCTTTCCTATAAAGTTTCCTGTGGGCAGAGAGCTGGCTAGCAGGCTGGGGAGCCCCAGGGTTCCCAAGTGGAGGGGTGGAGATGCATTTTGAGTTTGTCTGATTTTTCCCCTCTGAGTTTATTGTAGAGATTCGAAGTTTCTTCACTATCTCCTTTTAGGACACAAGACCCTCCCTAGGAACACTCTCTCTGCCCTCTCTTTCTAAGGACAGTGCCCTGGCTTTTACTCTGAGGGCAAAATTCTCAGCTGCCAAGCTCTGTTTACACAGGTCGCAGCCCAGGGCTCAGCTGTCCCCAGGCACTGACTCCAGTTCCTTAATGAAGCGCTGATGATTTCCCCATGGCCCATCCTTGTATTGTTGACTCAGGGAGAAGCCTTTCTGGGCTCCCTTGGGAAGACACATGCTCATTTCTTGTGCTTTGGTCTGCAGTGTCTCATCAATCCCTTCGTCTGCTTTGTATCTTTCAGAAATGTCTCAAAAGTCTGGCGTGCAGGTGATACTTTCTTGTTTCCTATTGTTGTTATTAATTCATTTATTAAAAGAATATTTTCTGTCACTTTGCTGGGAATACAGGAGGTAAGAGAGGAAAATACGTGCTCAGCCACCATCGTGCATGTATTTATACCACACCATACACACACATGTGAAAAGCAAATACAACTGGGCATGGTGATTCACACCTGTAATCCCAGCATTTTGGGAGGCTTGAGTGCAGAAATTCAAGATCAGCCTGGGCAGCATAGCAAGACCCCTTCTCTAAAAAAAAAAAAATTTTTTTTTTAAATAGCTGGGTGTCAGCTACTCAGGAGGCTGAGATGGGAGGACTGCTTGAGTCCAGGAGTTTGAAGTTACTGTGCACTATGATGCCTGGGCAACAGAGCAAGACCCTGTATCCCCCCCCCAAAAAAGTAAATACAATAATGTTATACTTTGGGGATAAAGTTAATACTTTGGGGAAAGATAGACTCTTATAGTCCCATAAGTTATTAGACTGCCATCTCTGGATTTCCCAATTGGTTTCAACATTTTGCCCAGTTTATGCTTATTTTCAGGACATGCTGAACGATGAGTCAGAAATAGCAGTTATAAAGTCTAAAAATCAAAAAAAAAAAGAATGTCTCATTTTAGAGTTATTTTACAAAATTGTTTGTACCTGAAAAAGAAGATTTGGTTCTCGTTGCCAGGGCTTTCTAGTCTCTTCACCCTGGGATTTAGACTTGAGTTCCTCAATTCCTCAGTGAATATGAAGGGTCTTTGCCAAGGCATTGTTTTAGAAACAATCCTGCAATAAGCTGCTCAGCTCTTATAGCCTCTGGAGACATAAATGTCATCTGACTTCTTTTAACTTAGATTCCTATCCTTAGAAATTGCTTAAGCAAGTGTTTGACATAGGACAAGAACAATCACAAAGTTTGTGATCATAAAAAACAGAACACAAACTCTGAAATGAACAATACAGTTCGTTGGTAAATCTGAAGTCAGCTCTGAGCTCTACCACTTACTAACCCTGGGGACTTGGACAAATGATTTAAACTCTCTAAGCCTCAATTTTTTTTTTTTACCTTAAAATGATCATAATAAGAGTACCTACCTCACAGGATGGTTTAGAAAGTTAAGATAATGTGCATAAATCCCTTTGCACCGTTCATGATGCATAGCAAGGGCTTCATTAGCTGTTATTAATTATTATTAAGATCTGCAGAGCCAGGCACCGTGGGTCACAGCTGCAGTCCTAGAACTTTGGGAGACTGAGGTGGAAGGATCACTTCAAGCCAGGAGTTTGAGACCAGCCTGGGCAAAATAGTGAGACCTGGTTTCTATTAAAAAATTGTTTTTAAAGATCTGCAAATAAGCCAGGTGCGGTGGTTCACACCTGTAACCCCAGCACTTTGGTAGGCGGAGGCGAGAGGATTGCCTGAGCCTATGGGTTTGAGACCAGCCTGGGCGACATGGTGAGACCTCGTCTCTACAATAAATCAAAAAACCTAGCCGGGTGTGGTGGCACATGCCTGTAGTTCCAGCTACTTGGAAGGTTAGGGAGGAAAGATCGCCCAAGTCTAGCAGGTCGAGGCTGCGGGGGCTGTGAGTGTGCCACTGCACTCCAGACTGGGCAACAGAGTGAGACTCTCACTCAAAAAAAAAAATCTGCAAATAACTCACATCTGTATTACAGAGTTGTTCTGGAATAAACATTTAATCCGTTCTCGTTAAGATCTTTGCAAAATGGAAATATTCCTTACTTCCTGGTTTCATCTGGATAGTTTTCTCTTGGCACATGTTATTTTATTTTTCTTTTAAGATTAGAAAATATAGTTTATTTAAAGTAAATTAGAGAGAGAAAAAGAAGATTCACTTCCCCAAGGTGGAGGAGGGGGCCAAAGCCAGGAAGCATGGCGACAGCCATAGCTCAAAGAGCACATGGCCACACCACAGTCTAGCAAGGTTATGGCCCAAGCACGTGTTTTTTATTGTAATAAAATATGCACAACATAACATGTACCCATGTTAACCTTTTTTTTTTTTTAAATTTTGGAGTTGTTGGGTACATGTGAAGATTTACTACATAGGTAGATTACGTGTTGGTGACGTTTGGATTTGTAGAGGTCCCTCTCTTTCCTGATAGTGAAGCTGGTACCCAGTATGTTGCTGTGCGTTCCCCATCCCTCCCTCTCTCTCCTAGTAGTGTCCATCATCTGCCATTCTCACCCTTGTGCTCACATGATCAGTGATCATGGCCTGCTTATGAGTGAGAACATGCAGTGTGGTCTCCAGCTGCATCCATGTTGCTGCAGGGGACATGATTTTGTTCCTCTTTTTGGCTCTGTGATATTTCATCGTGTATATGTACCACATTTTCATTATTCAGTCCGTTTTCAATGGGTATCTGGGTTGGTTCCATGTTTTAGCTATTGTGAAGAGTGCTGCAATGGCCTATGTGTGCAGGGGTCTTTTTGGTATCAATGACATATGTTCCTCTGGGTATATTCCCAGAAGTGGGATTACTGAGTGTGGTGGCTCAATTTTTAGTTCTTTGAGAAAACACCACACTGCTTTCCACAAAGGTTGAACTAGGTGACAGTCCCACCAACAGTGTAGAAGCGTTCCCTTTTCTCCACAGCTGCACCTGTTGTTTTTGACTTATGTATTTATTTATTTCTGAGTTGGAGTCCTTGTTGCCCAGGCTGGAGTGCAGTGACACACTCATGGCCACCACAGTTTTGACCTGCTGGACTCAGGTGATTCTTCTGCTTCAGTCTTCCTAGCAGCTGGAACTAGAGGCGTGTGCTACCACATCCGGCTCATTTTTTGATTTATTGTAGAGATGAGGTTTCGCCATATTGTCCAGGCTGGTGTCGAACTCGTGGGCTCAGGCAATCCTCTCTCCTCTGCCTCCCAAATTGCTGGGATTATAGGCATAAGCCACCACATCCGGCTTGTCTATTTGATGATAGCCATCCTTATCGGTGTTAGGTGGTATCTCATTGTAGTTTGATTTGCATTTCTCTGATGATTAGTGAGGTTGAGCCTTTTCTCATATGTTGGCTGCTTGTATGTCTTCCTTTGAGAAGTCCTTTCCCCCACTTTTTAATGAGATTCTTTTTTTTTTCCTTGTAGATCCTGGATGTTGGCCTTTGTCAGATGCATAGCTTGCAAATACTTTTTCCCATCTGTGGGCTGTCTCTTTACTCTCTTGATGACTTCTTTTGCTGTGCGAAAACTTTTTAGTTTGATAAGGTCCCACCTGTCAATCTTAGCTTTTGTTGCATTTGCTTTTGAGGAGTTGGCTTGAATTCGTTTCCTACTCCGATGTCTAGGAGGGTGTTCCCTAAGTTTTCTTCCAAGATGCTTACAGTTTGAGGTTTCACATTTAAGTCCTTGATCCATTCTGAGTTAATTTTTGTGTATGGTGATAGATAAGGGTCCACTTTCATTCTTCTGCATATGGTTAACCAGTTTTTCAAGCATCATTTGCTAAATGTGATTTCCTTTCCCCAATGTTTGTTTTTGTTAGCTCTACAGAAGATGAGTTGGTTGAAGGTCAGTGGTTTTACTTCTGGATTCTCTGTCCTGTTCATTGGTCTTTGTGTCTATTTCTGTAGCAGTACTGTGCTGTCTTGGTTACTGTAGCCTTGTAATAAGCCACATTAACCACTTTAAAGTGAAACTGGGTGTGGTGGCTCACACCTATAATCCCAGCACCTTAGAAGGTGGAGGCGAGAGGATTGTCTGAGTCCAGGGGTTTGAGACCAGCCTGAGCAACTTGGTGAGACCTTGTCTCTACAATAAATCAAAAACATTAGCCGGGCGTGGTGGTGCACGCCTGTGCTTCCAGCTACTTGGAAGGCTGAGGTGGAAGGATCGCCTGAGCTCAGCAGGCTGAGGCTGTGCTGTCCATGAGCATGCTACTGCACTCCTGCCTGGGTGACAGAGTGAGACTTCGACTCAAAAAAAAGTGTACATTAGAGGCATGTGCAACCATCACCACTGTTCACCTCCACAATTCATTGTAACTTGCAAGAATGAAACTCTCTACTCTGCAAACAATAACTTCCTGTTTCTCTTTCCCCACAGCCCCTGGCAACTACCGTTCTACTTTCTGACTATAAATGTGGCTACTATAGATGCCTCCTATGAGTGGAATCGTACAGTATTTGTCTTGCTGTAACTAGCTTATTTCACTTGGCATAATAGCTACCAGGTTCCTTTTTAAGACTGAATTATTTTCCATCACATGTGTACACCACATTTTGTTTTTCCATGCATCTGTCCATGGACACTTGGGGTGCTTCTCCCTCTTGGCTATTATGAATAAGGCTGCTGTGAATATGGGTGTTCATATTCAAGTCCCTGCTTTCATTTCTTTCTTTCTTTTTTTTTTTTTTTTGAGTCGGAGTCTCACTCTGTCCCCCAGGCTGGAGTGCAGTGGCATGATCATGGCCACTACAGCCTTGACCTGCTGGGCTCAGGTGATCCTTCCGCCTCAGCCTTTCAAGTAGCTGGAACCACAGGCATGTGCCACGACACCCAGCGAATTTTTTGATTTATTGTAGAGACGAGGTCTCGCCATGGTGCTCAGGCTGGTCTTGAACTGCTGGGCTCAGGCGATCCTCTCGCCTCAACCTCCCAAACTGCTGAGTTTATAGGCGTGAGCCACCGTACCCGGCCCCCACCCTTTTTATTTAATATCCCATACCAGTTTGCATTCCTGTTTGAAGGATTTGTAAATCACACACCATAGTTCTTTTATTCTCTATTTCACAGATAAACATGCTGATGCAACCTTTCAAAGAGGGGAGATGGATTCCTTTTCCCCAGCCTCCACAGAGCCAACTTACGCTGTACTGCTATGGTGACCTGGTGAGATCTGCTCAACGGTCAGGCCCAGAGGCCCTTCTGGGGACAAGGAGGCTTTTCTGTGGCCTGTTTACCACAGAAGAGACAGGAGTACTCTTTCTGGTAGCCACCAGAATTAGTTCTACAAGAACTTACCCTCAACTACTCCATGAGTAAGAACACAGGGCGACTTTTACCTCTCCATAAAAATTTACTTCTGTTCAACAGATTTACAAATGGTCTTTATATTCTTGAAGTGTGCCAGACGTGTGCTAGGCAACAGAGGAATAAACGTGGGTGAGGCTTGGGCCCCTGGGCTAGGGGACTTCACTTCAGTAAAGTTTATAAGTATCCTTCCCCAACAATACCTCCTGAGAGCATGAATTAAAACTAGAATATTACGATGGGCGCGGTAGTGAGCAGAGGTGAGAGGATGGCCTGAGTTCAGGAGTTTGAGACTAGCCTGGGAAACTTGGTGAGACCTCGTCTCTACAATAAATAAAAAAAATTAGCCAGGCGTGGTGGCGCGCCTGTGGTTCCAGCTACTTAAACCCAGCAGGTCGAGGCTGCAGTGACCATGAGCGAGCCACTGCACTTTTGCCTGGGCAACAGAGTAAGACTCCCACTCAAAAAAACCCAAAAAACCAAAAATAAAAAAAAACAGAAAAACTAGATTACACAGGATATTTTTAAAGTTGTCAGAGGATTTCAGTGTGCTTTGCCAATGGTGGATCTAGGTTTAGTAAGTTCTAAAAACCAGACAATTTGCGGACCTTCTAAAAAATAGTCTACAAGGGTGGGGGCGAGATTGGCAATAGTGGAAAACTGCTGGGGGTGGGGCACACCTCATCAACAAGGGTACCTGCACAATGAACATTTGTATACCTAACCCTGAATTGTATCCCACATCTTTACAATAAAATAGAGAGAAAAAATTATGCAAAGTTATGAATTCAAGATTAGTTATACGATTTTTAAAGGGATTAATACAAATGGGTAGGTCGAGGGGACTGGAGAAAGGTCTGAGTGTGAGTTTTATTAACTTCCTGGTAAATCCGCTTCTGGATTTGAGGAGTATTAAATAGATCCTTTACCCTAAATCTCTTTCTCAATAGTCCTATTATAATATGCTTAAAGTTTCTGTCATTATTTTCATTCTGCAGTTAAGAAATCAAAGTGCTTGGTGATATTAGAAATGTCTGGGTGCCAGATAACACTTAAGCCTATACTGAGAAGGGCCTGATAATCAGAACTCGGAGGATAAGCAAGTTTCGTTTCGCTTTTTAAAATACCATATTCACTGTAGAAAATTTGGAAAAGCAGCCGGGCTCGGCGGCTCAGCCTGTAATCCCGCGGTTTGGGAGGCTGAGGTGAGTGGATTGCCTGAGCCCACAGGTTCGAGACCCGCCTGGGCAACTTGGCGAGCCTTCATCTATACAATAAATCAAAAATCAGCCGGGCGTGGTAGTGCGCGCCTGTAGTTTCAGCTACTTGGAAGGCTGAGGCGGAAGGATCGCCGGAGCCCAGCAGGTCGAGGCTGCGGTGGCCGGGAGCATGCCACTGCACTCCAGTCTGGGCAACGGAGTGAGACTCCAACTCAAAACAAAAACCAAACAACCCCAAAACACCAGTAAGTCAGATCTCTTGAAATAGTGGTGCCTATGTAGGAACAAGTGGTCCAGTCTAGTCTAGCTCTCTTGGGCATTTGCCAGTTGGTTGGCCCTTGAAAAATTTGGAAAAGCACAA
>CAUYQG010098212.1:0-13295 GCA_963574415.1 Tarsius wallacei
CGCCCGGCTAATTTTTTGATTTATTGTAGAGATGAGGTCTTGCTTGCCCAGGCGGGTCTCGAACCCGCGGGCTCAGGCAATCCACTCACCTCAGCCTCCCAAAGGCACGGGATTACAGGCTGAGCCACCGAGCCCGGCTTAATTTTTTTTTTTTTTAATTTATTGTAGAGATGGGGTCTCACTAAACTGCCCAGGCTAGTCTTGAACCCCTGGGCTCAGGCAGTCCTCTGACCTTGGCCTCCCAAAGTGCTGGGATTATAGGCATGAACCACCGCACCCGGCCACTCTTAGCTTTTAGTTAGTATGTTGGACACTTTTCTACTGTAAAGTTGTTCCTTTACCTATTTCCTCCCAAGGGGGTTATATCCCCAAAGTGTCCTTTGGTTCAAGGAATACATACTTAATTTAAAAATATACTGCTTTGGGGAGAAATAAAAATGTAAAATTGAGTTAATGTTGACTCAAACTTTAAATTGTATCCTTCATCTTAAGCAAACCTCAAGGGACAGATAGAGCATTTTGTGCTCCAAAACAAATTAGATCAACAGTTTTCTCAGTTTCTGATGGGTTGAAGCTAGTTTATATTCACTAATTATTTAGACAACCAATAAACTATGGCCTAGTCCATCTGCTTGGTAATGAGCCAACCCAACCAGGGAAAGGCAGATGATACATAATGGATTTGGACTGGTGCTTATTATCGAGCATTGACAACCTTTTTATTCCTTGTATCTGAGAAGTTTCCTTTTATTATTTTTCTTATACTCAAATCGTGTTTTTTTGTTTTTGAGTTGGAGTCTCACTCTGTTGCCCAGGCTGGATGGAGTGCAGTGGCACTCTCACTGCCACCCCAGTGTTGACCTGCTGGGCTCTGATGATCTTCTACCTCAACCTTCCAAGTAGCCAGAACTACAGGCACATGCTACCATGCCCAGCTAATTTTTTATTTATTTATTTATTTATTTATTTTGAGTTGGAGTCTCACTCTGTCACCCAGACTGGAGTGCAGTGGCCGCTCCTGGCCACCGCAGCCTCGACCTGCTGGGCTCCGACGATCCTTCCGCCTCAGCCTTCCAAGTAGCTGGAACTACAGGCGCGTGCTACCACGCCCGGCCAATTTTTTTATTTACTGTGGAGATGAGGTCTTGCTTGCCCAGGCGGGTCTCGAACCCACGGGCTCAGGCAATCCACTCATCTCAGCCTCCCAAAGGCGCGGGATTACAGGCTGAGCCACCACGCCCAGCTAATTTTTTATTTATTGTAGAGACAAGGTCTCACCAAGTTACCCGGGCTGGTCTCAAACCCATGGGATCGGGCAGTCCACTTACCTTGGCCTCCCAAAGTGCTGGGATTATAGGCTGAGCCTCCGAGCCTGGCCAGGAAATGCATCTTAAGTAAGTTAAAGGATAACTGGTCTTCTGGATTAAGAATTCAACTTTCTAACCTATGAGCCAGTCATCCAAACATTGCCCCACCAGAGATGCTGGGTGGTGTATGAGTCCGTAGGAAGGTGTCAGTAAACATTAAACATCTGTGTGCCAGGCACAGAGGCCCAGTCTGGTAGAGGAGTCAGACAGGTAAGGCAACACTTTCTGTGAATGAGGCATGAGTGGGGTACATTGGCTGGGATCAGAAAAGGTCTTGTAGAGAAGATGGTGGCCAAATTGAGATTTGAATGACCAGTTGAATTAAGCAGTGCCCAGTCTGGCAGTGGCGGGTAGAGTGTGGGCCAGTGCTTGCATAGATGAGGCTGTGAGAGATGGGTATGCAGCCTTGGGAGAGCTACAAGTATTTCCCTCTGGCTGGAGGGGAGGGGGTTGGCAGGGCTGAGTGGAAAGAGATGAGGCCACAGAGGTATGCAGGGGCCAGATTGGGAAAGGCTTTCTTGTGCTTGGTTCTGGGAGCTTGTACTTTGTCCTAAAAGCAGTGGAGAGCTTTGAACACTTTTTTTTTCTTGTGTAAGGCAGAGAAGTGATATAGTTCGATTTAATTCAGGAGATAAGAACTGTGGTGTATTTCTCTTTAGAGAAGAGGCCATTCTTCCCAGAGGGTGACTGCCACCTCACTTTGGGGTCCCCAGTGCTTTCTGGAGTTGTCATTACAAAATATGTATAGCTGGCTGTGGGTAATGGGGAAAAAACAGATCAGTTGTTTGGAACTGCCTGGTGCTCAGTTGTTTATGTCTGTCCCTACAGTAAAGAAGGCATTTAAGATTTGTGGTACCACAGAAAGCACAAATCCAGATATACCATGCCTGAAGGGGCCACCTCTTGGCTGTTCCTGGTCTTTTTGGAAAGGTTGATTCTTAGGGACTGCGATGTCCTCAGAAGGGGATTTCTCTAAAGCATCTGACCCGTTTGATCATGCTGAGCAGCCTGTCCCTGGGCCTCTGGAAGAAGATCTGTTTCACTGTGACTTCAAAGAAAGGATAATGAGCTTTTCACTAGTAACTTCTCAGCTCTTTTCATTGGGCTGCATGGGGGGCCTGTGCCCAGCGTGCTCTGGGTGTCAAGAGCGCTGCCATGGTTGCTGTGGGCTGGAACTTGGGCAGTCACAGACCTGCTTGCTTTTCCTTCCACGACAGGAGAGGATCTAGTGCGTCTTTCTAAAACTGGGTAAAATCCTGAGAGAGAAAGGTCACTGTTGTCTGGGTGGAATGACTTAATGTTCTCAGGGTCAGCACTTTCCAGTTTCCACCTCCACGCTGTGGTGGCCCCTGCGGCTAGTGTCCGTTTCTGGCTGTTTCAGGTAGCCAGCCTCCACAAGGTTGTAGGGGGTTCTTTCCCCCTAGACTTCCCCCCAGGAATAGACATTTTTTTTTCTGACTTGTTGGTCTCCTAAGAGAAGGTTGAGTTTAGCTAATTAAGTCTCTGGCCAAAGTATAGAATAAAATGAATTTGTAAAAAGGAGTAACCATAGAGACTTCTTCCTGTGTGTTTTTAACTCTGTTGGCCTCTGCCAAGCAGCCTTCTCTTTAACATCTAGCTTTGTGCAGGATGTTGATTAAAGTTAAAACCATGCACCATGAAATTAGCAAAAGACTAACAACGGTCTGATAGAGAATCTTATCCCTGATGGTGAGACACTTCAAAACGCCCCTCACAGTAAGCCAGCCCTTCCCCACAGGCAAAACTCTTTTTCCTTGTAAAAGGAACACAGGAAATAACAGTCATTCTTTTCTAAAAGGAATAATAAATATGTACTGTTAAAATTGCATTCTTCAGAGGCCAGGGCCGTGATGATTAGATGAGATTGTGTAGAAGGGCAGTTATGACTTGAGTCTGGAAAGGTCAGGACTGTCACCACTCTTCATTGACCTTGAGAACCAAATTCCCAGCCCACATACTCTGGCCTCTGTGAATTATAAAAAAGCATTTGTGACCCTCCAGCTGTCAGTTGTGTTTCTGCTACCTAGTTGCCCATCTCACTGATGAACAAGCACTGCCTGTAAGCCTCGGGAGCATCTGGATCCCACGGGCCCTTTCTGGAAGAGCTTCTGAAATGTTATTGTGGGGCTTGCTACAGGCCTGGGGGAGTGCATTTTGCATTCTTTGTCAGCAATCTCGAGGTGTAGGTACTGTTATTCCTGGCCCGAGAGAGGAAGTCATGTGGTTGGTCCTAGCCAATTTGTTTACTTTTGCTTCTCACCAGACAATAAGGACTTAAATGCTTTAGGAAGCCTAATTGCTAGTTTCTTTGAAGTATTTTGTTTGTTCTCACCTGGGATGTATCTCCTGCTTCTATAGCCTAGGTGAGCTAATATATTTCGCTTCTCTGAGAAACTTGAACTCAAGAGCCAAATGGGTAATGCTGCGGTCAGTTGTAATAGTAACAGTGTAAGAACAGTGACTGCAAGTGAGATGCTGGTTGAAATCTTGATCATAATGAGAAATAGCTTTTTAACATTTGGCCAGGCCCGAATGCAGTGGCTCATGCCTATAATCCCAGCACTTTGGGAGACCAAGGTGAGAGGATTGTCTGAACCCACAGGTTGGAGACCAGCCTGGGCAACTTGGCGAGACCTCATCTCTACAATAAATAAAAAATTAGCTGGGCATGGTGGTGTGTGCCTGTAGTTCCAGCTACTTGGAAGACTGAGGTGGAAGGATCGCTTGAGTCTAGCGGGTCAAGGCTGTGGTGGCCATGAGCGTGCCACTGCACTCCAGCCTGGGTGACAGAGTGAGACTCCGACTCAAAAAAAATTTTTTTTGGCCAGATGGGGAAAGATAATATAAATAATTTTTGCTCGGGAGTTTTGGAAGTGAGATCTCACTCTCTCACTCAAGCTGGCCTCAAGCAATCCTGTGCCTCAGGCTCCTGAGTAGCTGGGACTACCGCTACACCTGGCAGGATTCTGAGCGCCTTGGCCTGGGTCTTGGTTGCGCTCCTCTGTGCTCTCCCCTGCGCGCTCCCACAATCCCACTTGACCTGTCCTGGCCCATCCTGCCTGCTTCAGCCACTTGGCCCTGGAGGCGCTGGGTTTGCTGCCCCTGCTGAGTGCTGTGGATTCTAACTAGCTTTTGATGAGAGCACCTTTGGGTGTTAAAATCTGGTGGGGGGTGGAGGGGTCAGTGTCTTTGTTCCATCCTCCAGTCAGTAGGTCTGATGTTTCCTTGGGAAGAGGAGCCTTGCTGTCTTCAGTATAAAAGGCAGCAAGAAAGGATAGCTTCCCCTCTGCCAGTTAACAACCAATTTTTTCTCCATCAGTGGCCGTAGACGTCAGAGGACTAGAATTTGAATGCCAGGTCTGACTTTGGGGCAAATCGTTGCCTACTCTTCTCTCCACTTCATTCTCCTAACTTGCAAAATAGTCTCTGCCTTGCCTGGTGGTGAGAGTTAAATAAAGCACTTAGTAAGGCATCATTGGAAGGCAGGTGTTGGACCTGAGTACCGCTGCTCTGGATGTGCAGGCCTTGGGTTCCCACCCCAGTCACTGACAGAGTAGCCTCTATCCAGTTAAGGCTTAGAGTTCCTCAGACTGTCTGAAGGTCTGTCTCTGTTGCTGCCCCTGAGGGCTGATCACGCTTTCTCCTGAGTTGTATTGCTTCCTGTTGTGTGAAAACCAAAGGAGAGATGCAGTTAAATAAACAAGGGGAGGTGGGAGCCCCACTGCTTTCTGCCCTGTTTTATTCCAGAGCGGGATTTCTTGCTGTTGCCACTGCCTGTCCCATTACTCTAAGGTAAAGAGCTGTGTGGATCTCCTCCCCCATGAAGACCCCTTGAAGGGGCATTGGAAGCAAAACAATACTTTGTCTCAAGATGGCAATTTATAAAGTTTCTGTGGCCGCTAGCCTGAGATACATCCTAGATTGCTAGGCCTGGTTTCTGCTGAAGATTTATTTCCTTTCTTAAAGCTTTAGGATCTGGACCTTGGAAATAAACTGTTTTTTACTGCTACCGCTATAGTCCTTCCTTAAGAAACCTGGGCTTGGCTGGGCATGGTGGCTCAAGCCTGTAATCCCAGCACTTTGGGAGGCTGAGGTGAGGGATTGCCTGAGCCCACGGGTTCGAGACCCGCCCGGGCAACTTGGCGAGACCTCGTCTCTACGATAAATCAAAAAATTAGCCAGGCATAGTAGTACACACCTGTAGTTCTGGCTACTTGGAAGGCAGAAGGATCGCCGGAGCCCAGCAGGTCGACACTGGGATGGCCGTGAGCATGCCACTGCACTACAGCCTGGGCGACAGAGTGAGACTCCAACTCAACCCCCCCCCCCCCAAAAAAAACCTGGGCTTGTACTACCTGGCCTGGGGTGTGGAAGCAGGCGGATGGTGATACCTGTCAGTGCTTATCCTAAGTTGTTAGTTCCTGCTGCCACCCACCTGCCACTTTCATGGAACTTCTGCTTCATCCTCTTGAGGCTTGGGTTTCATTTCTGCCACTTACCAGTTTTGTGGCCTTAGGCATGCCGCTTTCTGCGTTTGCAGTAAGACTGGCGTATCCCCCTACAGGGTGTGGTGAGAGTTAGAGGTGTAAAGGGAGGACACAGTGCCTTACACACACCTGTGGCAGGTGCTTGGAGAATGCTGTTCCTGCTGTCACCGCCACAAAATGCCTAAGGCAGCCTCAGCTCTTATTTTGAATGTGCATAGTGTCTCGCTTCCTTGGACAAAGACAGACCCAGTTAAAATTCTGGCTCTGTTCCACACTGACTGTGGAATCGTGGTCAAATTACATAACCTCAGGAAGGCTTCATTCTCAATGCCATACATAGCCTTCACCATTGTTGAGACTGAACAAATAAAATTAACTTTAGCAGTGTCAAAACAAAACAAATTACATAACCTCTCTGAATTGATTCTTGTCCTTTGTAGAATTGAAATAAATTTGTAAAATCCTGTTTCATTAGTATTGCTCATGACTTCATGTGATGGGTACTATTTTAGGCACTCTGGAGAAATGCAGTGAACAAAGTTTCTACTCTCATAAGGCTTTCTAGCGGGGAAAGGTGGACAATAAACAATAGGTGTTTTATATACACACAGTGAAGAAAAGTGAAACAAATTAAGGGGCACAGGAAGTGACTGGTAGAGTTGCCATTTTATAAAAAATTGATCAGGGAAGACCTCTCAAAGATAGAGAAACTTGAAAGACGTGAGAGAATGAGCAGTTCAGAAGCTGGTTGAAGTACATTCCAGGCAGAGGGAACAGCAAAGGCAAAGGCCCTAAGGCTGGAGCTTGATTGTTTTGTCTAAGGAACAGTGGGGATCAATGCGGTGGCCTGTGTGTGAGATGGGTAGGGTGGCAGAGATGAGATGAGGTCAGAGGCAGAAGAAACCCATTTCTTAGAGGCTAGTAGGCCATATGGATTATCACCTAGGAATGGGGAGCCATGGAAAAGTATAGAGCAGGACTGTCTTGGTTTTCAAAGGCTCGCTCTGGCTGCTATGTGGAAAATACGCTCTGGAGGCAAGGGTGGAGGCACAGAGACTGATGGGGATGCTGTTGCAGCTGTCCATGGAAGGCCTGTTGGTGGTTAGGGCTGGGGTGGTAGCAACAGGAGCGCTGAAGGTTCAGGTCACGTTTTGGATGTAGAACCAATAAGATCTGCTGAAGCAGAGGGGGACGGAGGCATCAGAGATGACTAAGCTTTTGGCCTGAGCCTCTAGAAGACTGGAATTGCTGAGGTGGGGGGGGGCGGGACTCAGAGGAACAAGCCTGGGTGAGTGGGTCGGATCATGAGTTCGCTTTTGGATATGATAAGTTGGGTACGTTTTGCAGTCCGAGTGGGAATGTCCAATCCACAGTTACGTATCTATGTTTATAAAGCTGTGGAACTAGGTGAGGTCACTGAAGAGGCCATTGTAGATCCAGAAGAGGACAGGTCCAAACTCTGGGGTCCTCTCACCTCAAGGGGCCAGAAGAGAACAAAAAACCTGTCCTGTTTTGAGAGAAATCAGGAAGAGTATGGGAAGGAGCTGTCAGGGAGGCAGAAGGCAACCGGGAGAGTGGTGTCCAGCGTCGGGCCATCTAGGATAGGTTTGCAGTAAGTGCTTGCCACCAGCTTATTTCCGTCACAGCAGAGCAAAAAGAAAATGGACTTCGAGACACATTAACCAAGCATACACTTCCTTAGAGATGGAATTTTAGAGCTATATCCTGTGTACTACAGTGACCCACTTAATTAAAGAGGAATGTTTTCCCTTGGTGTGGGAGTGACCAAGGAAGGAGGAATGTTTTGTGGGAAGTGGAACCCTGAAACAGACTAACCTGGATCTGCGTTTAAAAGGCAAATCGGGCTGGGCTCGGCCTGTAGTCCCGCGTGGATTGCCTGAGCCTGCGGGTTCGAGACCCGCCTGGGCAACTTGGTGAGACCTCATCTCTACAATAAATAAAAAAAAAAAAATTAGCCGGGCATGGTAGTGCGCGCCTGTAGTTCAGCTACTTGGAAGGCTGAGGCAGAAGGATCGCCGGAGCCCAGCAGGTCGAGGCTGCGGTGGCCGGGAGCGGCCACTGCATTCCAGTCTGAGTGACAGAGTAAGACTCCAACTCAAAAAAAAAAAAAAAGACAAATCGATCGCTACTCAGCCTTTCGGCTAAGATCAAGTGTAGTATCTGTTTTTATCAGTTTAATATTTGATATGTCCTGTATTCGAGGACAATATATTAAATGGATTTTTGGAAAAAATAAAATTGAAACTGAGTGTGGTGGCATGCACTGATTGCCCAGCTGCCCAGCGAGTTGAGGTAGGAGGATGGCTTGAGCCCAAGATTTCGAGGCCAGCCTAAGCAACATAATGAGATTCCATCTCTCTCTCTTTTTTTAATATATATTTTAATTTATTGTAGAGACAAGGTCTTGCCAAGTTGCCCAGGTTGGTCTCGAACCCGTGGGCTCAGGCAGTCCTCTCACCTCGGCCTCCCAAAGTGCTGAAATTATAGGCATAAGCCAGTGCACCCAGCCAAGATTCCATCTCTTTAAAAAAAAAAAAAAAAGAAGCCAGACATGGTGGTTCACACCTGTAATTCCAGGACTTTGAGAGGTAGAGGCAAAAAGATTGAGTCCAGGGGTTCGAGATCAGCCTAGGCAACTTGGTGAGACCCCCGTCTCTACAATAAATAAAAAAAAAATTTAGCTGGACGTGGTGGTAGGCACCTGTGGTTCCAGCTTACATGGAAGGCTGAGGTGGAAGATTTGCCTGGGCCCACCAGGTCATGGTAGCTGTGAGCATGCCACTGCACTCCAGCCTGGTTGACAGAGTGACACACTGACCAAAAAAAAAAAGACAAATCGATGCATGGGCCTAAATCTGCCCCATAGATCATCTCGCATCTCTGAATTCTGCCTTTTGCTTCTTTTTTATTTACCTAGTCATGGTTTACCCAGGAGTTAATTTTTTAACCTGGGTGGTGATCCTGAAACATCTCTGCAAGATCAAACCTGGGGCTGGGCTCGGTGGTTCAGCCTGTAATCCCAGCGCTTTGCAAGGCCTAGGTGAGTGAATTGCCTAATCCTGCGGGTTCGAGACCCGCCTGGGCAACTTGGCGAGACCTCATCTCTACAATAAATCAAAAAATTAGCCGGGCGTGGTGCGCGCCTGTGGTTCCGGCTACTTGGAAGGCTGAGGCGGAAGGATCACCGGAGCCCAGCAGGTGCACTCCAGTCTGGACGATAGAGTGAGACTCCGACTCAAAAAAAAAAAAGATCAAACCTGGGGTGACAAGACTTTGGGTACTTCCCTCCACGGGCTTAGCCAAGGGAGGTGGAATGAGTAGGAGTGTTGGAGGTGGCCAGCTGTCCCAGGGCAGGACGCTGTCACTGCTGTGCCACTGACAGAGAAACAAGGCAGGGCTGAAACATAGAATTAAACCAATCTACATGGAAGCTGTTTGGAGAAGTCTGACCTGCACATCTGGACTTGAATTGGCCAGTATTGCACGGAGGTGCAGAGACCTTTTTATGTCATAGTTTTAGGCCAGTTTTGCTGTTGTAGCTTGGTTCTACCTTTGAATTATTTTGTTGTATTCCTAAGTAAAAGTGGGACCCTCACCAGAGGAGCCAGAATCCCATAAGGTGCCTTGCTGGGGAGACTGGTCTGCCAGGAGACCCTGACACAGGCGACCCTATGGCCAGGTAACATTGGGCCCAAGGCTTAAAGGGGTTAGGCCCAGCACTGGTCGCCGTGGTGGGGGTTAGGGCCAGAACGTGTTGGAGGGTGATCCTGCCTGCTTCTCCTTCTCAGTTGCTTTCTTCTCTTTGCTTTTTTCCTAACATGGTAGCTTTGTGTTTTTAGGACCTGTCGGACTCTGGTTCTGAGAAGTTCTGTTGTAGGCTCAAGGTTCCTGTCTCTTCATATCCCCCCAGTGTCTACTTGTAGGCTTGCGTTCCCACTTCAGGATAGGTGGAGAAGACTGATTACCCTTTGGGACATGACCATTCACAGGAAGTGCAGGACCAGTTGTGACTTCATGAATTTGAGAGGAAAATTGGAAATGTCGTCTTCTAAGTAGGAGCTAACAGAGGGACAGATTATGTGGGAAAAGTTAAATAGTAACTTTGTTGCCAGTAAAAAGAGTATTTCCTAATTTAGAGTCTAAAAACAAGGGTGCCTCTTAGACCTCTGTTTAATAAAAGATTGCTTCACTTCTTTCTTTGTTTTTTTATTTTTTTATTATTATTATTATTATTTTTAGAGACAGGGCCCCTCTCTGTCACTCAGGCTGCAGTGCAGTGGCACGATCATAGCTCACTGCAGCCTTGACTTTCTGGGCTCAAGTGCTCCTCCAGTCTCAGCCTCCCAGATAGTAGCTGAAACTACAGGTGTGTGCCACTATGCCTGGCTTCTTTTTTTTTTTGTAGAGACAAGGTCTTGCTAAGTTGCCCAGGCTGGTCTTGAATTCCTGGCCTCAAGAGATCCTCCCGCCTTGGCCTCACAAGGTGCTGGGATTACAGGGATGAGCCACTGTGCCCAGGCTGCTTGACTTCTTAGGAGTTGTGTTGGTTGTGCTGGTGACCAGAGGATTTTGGTTATGAGAGACAGGGATACTGTGATGGAGCAGGAGAGTTCACTCCTTTGGCTCAGGTACTGAGGCATGGAGGGAGGGCCTGGTGGCTCTGGGCAGTGGGCAGCAGCAGGTCAGGCACCAGAAAGGGTGAGACACCACCTCCCACCCTTGTAGTGTAACAGATGAGGATTTGGGTTTGTTCACTCTGTCTTTAGTGGATTTGGTCAATAGGAAGCAGTCCCCCAGGGTTTCATCACCCCCAGGTGAACTGAAAAGGCTGTTTCTTAAACATTCCAATATGAGAAAGCACAGCTGTAATGGTGCTGTCCTTTTTTTCTTTTTTTGAGTTGGAGTCTCACTCCTTCGCCCAGACTGGAGTGCAGTGGCCGCTCCCGGCCACCGCAGCCTCAACCTGCTGGGCTCCGGCGATCCTTCCGCCTCAGCCTTCCAAGGAGCTGGAACTGCAGGCGCGCGCTACCACGCCCGGCTAGTTTTTTGATTTATTGTAGAGATGAGGTCTCACCAAGTTGCCCAGGCGGGTCTCGAACCCACAGGCTCAGGCAATCTACTCACCTCAGCCTCCCAAGGTGTGGGATTACAGGCTGAGCCACCGAGCCCAGCTAATGGTGCTATACTTGCTGTGCTTTACACCAGAGCCAGGGACAGCCTGTTTGTTTCTCTTCTCTGCCTTTTTTCTTCTCCTCTCCCCTTGTCACCTTTCCCTCTTTCTTTCTCATCTGCCTTGCCTCGCATGCACATCCCTGTCCTTTGTCGCCTTTGTTCCTTTCATAGCTTGTGACTGTGTTGGAGGGGCGTTAGGCTGTTTGAGGTGACCCTTTCCTGCCCTCCTCCTTTCGAATCACCTTATCCCCATTGTACTCTTAGGCGCCATCCCCCAGCCGTCTGGCAGGGGCGCACACAGGTACTTCCACTGCAAGGCTGAGGGTACCAGCAGGCCGTGAAGCTGAGCTGCCTCCACTGGAGAGTTGACATCTGACTTCGTTCACCTCGTGGTTGTGGCCTCTCCTTTCCCTGCGTATGGCCCGGCCCTGACCAGAACCACCTCCCTCCCTGCTGTGGTCTTCCATGACTTCCTGCCTCCACTCTTTCCTTCTGGCTTTGCTTGTTCTCTCAGACCAAGAAGTCCGTACCCCGTTTGTGTAGAGGTGTAACCCCACAGGGCATGTGATACCCGGGGGAGGCGAACTCAGGGCACCATCTGTGGTCTGCTTGGAGCTACTTTCTGGGGAGAAGCCATAGGAAATCCGACTTTCTTAGCCACTCCCCGGTGATGTGCTTGTGCCCCAGCACGTGCCACGTGCCCTTGTGCCTGCTTAGAGCAGAGTCATAGGTCTTCTGGGTTTCTCTGACTAGCCGTGGAGGTCAGGCCTCTTAACACAGGAGCCTTGACCTTGCGAGGACTTGGCACACCCTTGTGAAAAGAGAAGGTGACTTTAGATGGTATGAGCCTTACTTCAGGCCCACATCTAGGTGCTGCCTCACACAGCACACGTTCTGAGGCCTGTTTGATACCACTGAGCTATTGCCTCTCTGGAGAAGACATGCATTTTTCTTGTAGTGCAGCCTGCAGGAAAGTTTTGACTTGGTCCAGCTTTTCCGAGCATGAGTCTGAGAGCAGGCTGATTGTAAGGCCCTGCCTGAGGAGAGAATGGACTGACTGACTCATGATACCTGGACAGACTCCAGAGTGAGGTGCAGTGCCCTCTCCAGCTGCTGCCAGAGCACTCCCGCTCCTGAACATGCTGGCATCCAGCTGGCCATCTGAAGAGGACCAGGATCCGCTATCCGCCAGAGCTGCTTGGGTTCATATCCCATTCTGTAATCTGATGAAGAATCCCTCTCCAGCTCTTACAAAGCCTTCCTTCCTGACACAGTGATGTTGGAGTGGCGTTTTAGTTACTGGCATGCCAAGGATCAGTGTGAAATTGGGAGAAGTGATGAAGAGAGGATCAGTAAAAATATCCAAATCCTTTTACTAGCATTTCGAGGGATTTGAGCAATTGTGAGGATGTGTCAGCATGGGGGCCTCAAAAGGCTAGTTCTAGGGTTGCCTCTGCGATTTACTGTTTTGTGATCTTGGGTAAGTTCATTAACCTCTGAGTCGCATTAGGACCTACTGCTTTGTGATCTTGGGTAAGTTCCTTAACCTCTCTGAGTCACATTACTCTCATCTGACAGGGAAGCATCAAAACTACTTTGTTTATCAAATAGGGCTGGTGTGAGCAGAAGATGAATGTTTGGGAAAGTGTGTTGATAGTCATAAAGCATATTGACTTAAGGCATTATTTTTAAAAACCAGTGGCCGGGCGTGGTGGCTCAACCTATAGTCCCGGCACTTTGGGAGGCTGAGGTGAGAGGATTGCCTGAGCCCAGGGGTTCAGGACCAGCCTGGGCAACTTGGTGAGACCTCATCTCTACAATAAATCTCAAAAACTAGCCGGGCGTGGTAGCATGCGTGTCTGTAGCTCCAGCTGCTTGGAAGGCTGAGGCTGAAGGATCGCCTAAGGCCCAGCAGGTCAAGGCTGCAGTGGCCATGAGCGTGCCACTGCACTCCAGGCCTGGGCGACAGAGTGAGACTCCAAATCAAAAAAATTAAGGCCGGACTCGGTGGCTCAGCCTGTGAGACTCCAACTCAAAAAAAAAAAAAAAAAATTAAGCCGGGCTCGGTGGCTCAGCCTGTAATCCCGCGCTTTGGGAGGCTGAGGTGAGTGAATTGCCTGAACCTGCGGGTTCGAGACCCGGCTGGGCAACTTGGTGAGACCTCATCTCCACAATAAATCAAAAATCAGCCGGGCGTGGTAGCGCGCGCCTGTAGTTCCAGCTACTT
>CAUYQG010098219.1:0-10530 GCA_963574415.1 Tarsius wallacei
GGACAGATAAAATGGCTGTGGTTGACTTTTCCTCACTGGTGGTAGAACCCTTCTCTCCAGCTCTCCCCTATCTTTGCTCTCCACCAATCAGATGCAGGGATTCCAGCTGCTTTGCTGCCACAGGTGATGGTATGGACCAGGTGCCAGGTGATGAGAATCAGCAGAATTTGGCAGGCTTTTCTCAGGAGAGTCCCAAGAACAGCAGAGGATCCTGCATGCTGGCGGCTCCAATCTCAGAGTGCTGGGGGGTTGCAGTCACCTGCGGAGGAGAGCCCCGGGTACATGAACCCAAGTCTCCCCTCAGACAGACTTTCACTCACCCACTGGCACTTGCCTACTCACGCAGAGACTCTTTATGGACACTTGCTTTTGCAGAGACTCTCACATCAGACCTGTCCTGTCTCCATCTTGCTGGAAGTCCTGAAGTATTTATCTGATGTGGTAAGCTGTGCTATTGACCTTCAGCCAGGAGGTGGCACTTGTGGGAAAAAGCCAACTATGATGGTGGCTGTAGGATTTCTCCTTGGAGAGTGTTGCTCCATGAAAGTGCCCAGCCAACCTCATGGAGGGCGGTGCTCTGAGGATTACCCAAGTTCTCTGTTTTGAGTCTTTCTCTGAGGGGAGTGTGGGGGGAAATGAACTCAAGCACTCCACAAGTGTGCACTCTTGGCTATCCCAGTAGTGATTAGAAGGGAGTCCCAGACCACTGAGGTAACACTGTTGTGCAGAACAGACACAGAAGATTTTACCCAAGAAGTAAGAGGTTAACTATTGCAATGAGTCCCACCTGGCTCCCACCTTAGCTTCAGGCAGTTTGCTTTCTGAATGTCAAAGTTCAGCTGGCCTTAAGGCCTCAGGTGTTCTTGGGGAAGCTTGCCCCTACCAAGAACTGTTTGCCACTGAGAAGTTTGCCCTTGGGGACCATCTCCTCTCAGACCTGCTAGAAAGCAGCCACACTACCTGAGTTCCTGGACTCAGTTCCTGGGATATGGTGGATGAGTTGCTCAGGGCTTTCTTTTCTTTTCCTGCACCATTGCATGTGGGCTTTGGCAGAACATGGCTGTAGTTAAGGCAGTTTCCCATGAGAGACTGGAGTCCTGCAAGGTTCAGGGTGCCCTCTAAGTCTGCAGCAGGAGCATAGAACTCCTGGATTTTCTTCACTTACCTTCTCCACTGAGTCTAGAGGCTGCCATTGGCCTGTGGTAGTCCAAGTGAGATTATGGCTAAAGTCCAGGTCAATGGATTTTTCTCTTCTTTGCACTATGTGGTTATTATCACTTTTTTGAAGAGTCATGGGGCATGCTGCCGGTCCTATTTCTCTCTGGGTGCTGAGGAAACTCTATCTTGGTTTTCTCCATAGGAGAAACATACTCTAGCTGACTCACATTGGCTATCTTAATCCCCAGTTATCCTGGAGAAAATTAAAACCTATAAAACCCTAGTCAAAATACTTGCTGACAAATGAAGAAGGCAGTTATAATGGAAAGACAGGGAGATAAGAGTGAGCCATAGAGAAGGAAGAGGAAGGGAGATATTAGAATTATTATTTTTTCCTTCACCATTAAAACCATCCAGAAAAACAGGAAAAAGCCTGGGATTCAATTCCCTGGCAAGATTCTCTCTTACTCAAGAAACTCAATGGGTCAGTGTGGATAAGCAGAGAGACTGCTGGAGTGGAATTTTTCTAAGACACTGAACTTCTGTGTATTGTGTGTGAGAACCAAATATTTTCATGTGACCCTGATTGGAAAGTATATGGAGGGAAGGTGAGTTCAGTGTCAGCAGACATGCCATGTTGATCAGATTTATGAAGGTTGAGTGACTCTGGGACTGGATAGAAAGTGTGGAGACATTTAGAGGGGTGTGTAGTGCCTTGGAAAGCTGAGAGGAAGCTGGGAAAGAGATGAGGCTGAGTAGCTGAAATGAGGCTCCTAGGCAGAAAAAGACCAGCTCTTTACCAGCTGCTTTCTTTCACTGCGCATCCCTTCAGGATGTATAGCAACTGGGAAGACAAGCATTATTGCTGAAGAGAAAGGGGACACAGAAGACACTGCATGAATATGAAGACTTTATTCCTAACCCCCTAAAGCTTCCTTTACCCAGGTATAATCTTAATGAAAAACCTAGGGTGGAGTTAGGAATCTTACAGACTGGTTTTTGTTTTGTTATGTTTATACATAAAGGGAGTATGCTTTATTTAAAGAAAGTCCTTAAAATACTGCATCCTAATGTTACTGGAGTGAACCAAATGTTAACTTTTTCCTGGTACTAAAGGGCTTTAATAAGAAGATCCTGGCAGTTGTAACCCAACTAATGATGTAAACCTTCTTTGTACATTTGGGTTTTAGTGTGAATAAATTTGTGACCTTTCTTCACAGATACCCTTCCTCCTCTAGGGCAAAAACATCTTCCCTATTACTTCCCTAAGAAGTTTCCAGAAGTATTGCTTCCCTGCTTTATGGGAGGGATGCTGCAAGAGTGGAAGATGGATCTATACTCTACACTTAGAATCTGTGTATTAACTGAGATAAGCTTTATTCTGTGCATTGTAATGGGTTAAACCAAAGAGAAGACAAAAAATGAGAAAGAAAGAAAAGAAAAGAAAGAAAGAAAAGAAAGAAAGAAAAAGAAAGAAAGAAAGAAAACTGGAGACCTTTTTAGCTCACTGCACAGGTGTCAGCAGTCTATAGGTGTGGGCCAAATCTGTCTTGCCACCAACTGTGTTATTGGAGCACAACTGTGTGCATTTAGTTATATATTGTCTATGGCTACTTTGTCTCAGCTACATATGGTAGTTGCAACAGAGACTGTATGTCCCACAAAGCCTAAAATGTTTACTATCTGATCCTTTACAGAAAAAGAAAAAGCTTGCTGATCCCTACCATAGAGAATACAAAATAAATACATGCTAGCGAAACACATTTTATACAGAAAGAACTAAAGGAATACAGAATAGGAGGGGGATCATCATGGGACAGTGCTCACCAAAAATAGTTTTCTAAAAGAGCAGGATATATCTGGCTGTGCTTGCAAGAGAAAGCAGGATGACTTACCAAGCAATAGGAGTTGGGAATGAAAAATGTCCCAAAGTCAGATTTCTAAGATGTCATCATGATTTAGTTACTTTATAGTTGAGTGTCTTGGGTGTAAAGTGACTGGGTAGTATTGAATAGTAGTTAACAATGAGATTGAAAAATGTGGCTAACAGTCATTAGTCACGGTTGCAGAGACAGGAGTCTATGAGAGCTGATATCAGTCACAGAACATTCTTAATCACTCCCCATTTGGCCATCTGTTGATGGGCACGGTGAGCTTGACCAGATGTGAAGATGGTGAAGCCACAAGATGGAATAAACCTGTGATCCTAAATCACTGGTTAGAAGAGAGTCTCCTGTTGGCAAAGAACATTTATTTTGAACTTTTTGTGAGAAAAACTAATTTTTACTATCTTTGAACCAATATATAGTTTTAGGCTTGCTTGTTATATTAATTGATATTACTCTAGCTAATACCTGAAATTGCTATTGGGAATGAAATATTGCTCACACACACACACACACACACACACAAATAAAACAAAACTAAGATATATCTTAGCAGCAAGGATGGTCAGGAAACTTAAATCAAACCTGGAAAATGAAGCTCCAGGTTAATGCAGCTTTAAAACTTTTGGAGCTGAGGTGAGTGGATTGCCTGAGCCCGCGGGTTCGAGAACTGCCTGGGCAAGCGAGACCTCATCTCTACAATAAATCAAAAAATTAACTGGGTGTGGTAGCGCGCGCCTGTAGTTCCAGCTACTTGGAAGGCTGAGGCGGAAGGCTGAGGCGGAAGGATCGCCGGAGCCCAGCAGGTCGAGACTGCGGTGGCCGGAAGCAGCCACTGCACTCCAGTCTGGGCGACAGAGTGAGACTCCAACTCAAAAACAAAACAAAACAACAACAAAAAAAACTTTTGGAAATCTAATTCTTGCCTTAACTTGGAAGTCAGATCTTATCAAACCTACTAAGCCTGTAGGTTGGATGATGAAGAACAGCCAGCGTGATGGTATATATTGAGTGTTAATTTTCAAAATGAGTATTGTATTGTAAGAAATAAGTAAATTAAGGGGAAAGTTGACAGATCTCCAGCATAAATAAAGGGAATAAAACTTGTCTGTTTAGTCGAGGTATTGAAAAATTGAAAACGTCAACTGCTTGTAGCTACTGGGTTCCTACCTAATTCCAATACTTACCATGTGTCAGGCACTAAGTAGTGGATGACTGTTGGGATTCTAATCCTTGGCTATACCACTCTGTATTTGTGTGAAATTAGGAGTGTTATTTAACTTTTTCAATGAACGAGGCCATGAGGTAGAGTGGGTGCTGTGGAGGTTAAGGCAGTCTTTAGGAAACTGATTGTGAAGAAGCAGAAACTATCAATGAGTGGGAACTAGGAGGCAGAGAGAAAATCTGCAGCATGTATGATGAAGAACTCATTGTATAGAAACTGGAGAATGGAGCAGTTGGACTTGTGGGGAACAGCCAAATCCCTTCAGTGTCAAGGAGAGCTCTATGAACTTCCTACAAAGGTCTTCAGAGATACTGTTATTCTAGAACTTATTGTCTATGAGGGTTTACCTTAGTACAGTCTCTTTTCTTATATCCTATGAGATTTACTATCCCCCATTCACCTCTTACTTGAGATAACCTGAGTGACCCTAAGTAAAACACTTCTGATTAAACAAGTATTTAACTCCTATGTATGTATATTGGAATGGAGAATTCAGCTCTGGTAATGGAATATGTCAGCCTACTCGTCACAGATATTTTTGTAAAAATTAGGTGCTTTAGATTTTTTTTTTTTTTCTTTGAGTTGGAGTCTCACTCCGTCGCCCAGACTGGAGTGCAGTGGCCGCTCCCGGCCACCGCAGCCTCGACCTGCTGGGCTCCGGCGATCCTTCCGCCTTAGCCTTCCGAGTAGCCGGAACTACAGGCGCGCGTTACCACGCCCGGCTAATTTTTTTTTTTTTTTTTATTGTAGAGATGAGGTTTCGCCTGCCCAGGTGGGTCTCAAACCCACGGGCTCAGGCAATCCACTCACCTCAGCCTCCCAAGGCGCGGGATTACAGGCTGAGCCACCGAGCCCGGCGGATGTATTTTTAAGACTCATGTAAGACAGAATTTAGGGAAATTATTTTTATTTTTTATTTTTATTTATTTTTATTTTTTGAGTTGGAGTCTCTGTCACCCAGACTGGAGTGCAGTGGCCGCTCCTGGCCACCTCAGCCTCGACCTGCTGGGCTCCGGCGATCCTTCCGCATCAGCCTTCCAAGCAGCTGGAACTACAGGTGTGCGCTACCACACCCGGCTAATTTTTTTTGATTTATTGTAGAAATGAGGTCTCACCAAGTTGCCCAGGCAGGTCTCGAACCCGCGGGCTAAGGCAATCCACTCACCTCAGCCTCCCAAAGCGCAGGATTACAGGCTGAGCCACTGAGCCCGGCTTATTTTTATTTTGTTAAGACCAAGTATGCAAGTATCACACATCTCCTATTTTATATTATGCTCATATCTATATCTATATATGCACAAACCCCTCAAATTAAAAAATGAAAACATTGTTTCTCAGTCATTTAAAAATCATATATATCCATGTCAAGGATGAGGAAAAATCCTCATGCATTGCTGGTGAGATGTAAACTGGTACAACCAGTAAGGAAAACTTCTGCAGTATTTACTAAAGCTAAGCATACATACACTTTATGACCAGCAATTCTATCCCTGGATATATACTCAACAGAAATGACTGCTTCTACAAGAGTATTCATAGAAGACTTAGTCACGATAACTTAGACTGGAACACCCCAAGTGTCCATCAACAGTAGAATGGGTAGATATGTCATGATGTATTCATACAGTGGAATATTCCATGGCAATAAAAAAGAACAAAGTATCAATAATAAGAAAACATAAATGAAACTTGCATTTTCATTGAAAAAGTCAGACATGGGGATGTGGGACATACCTCATCAACGAGGATACCTGCATAATGAACATTTGTATACCTAACCCTGAATTGTACCCCACATCTTTAAAATTAAAAATTAGGCTGGTTTGATGGCTCAGTCTGTAATCCCAGCACTTTGGGAGGCTGAGGCTAGTGGATTGCCTGAGCCTGCGGGTTCGAGACCAGCCCGGGCAACTTGGCGAGACCTCGTCTCTACAACAAATCAAAAAATTAACCGGGCATGGTGGCGTGCACCTGTAGTCCCAGCTACTTGGAAGGCTGAGGCAGAAGGATCGCCAGAGCAGTCAACGCTGGGGTGACTGTGAGTGTGCCACCGAACTCCAGCTTGGGCAACAGAGAGAGAACCAACTCAATAAAAAATTTAAATTAAATTAAAAATTTTTTAAAAAAGTTTTAAGCACACACAAAAAATTCTTAACCCCCGCCCCAAAAGTCAGACACAAAAGAATACACACTGTATAAATGTTATTATACAGAGTTTGAAAACTACCACAACTAATCCACAGTGGTAGATAGGCTTACTCACAGGAGTGGCAGTAACTTGCAGGGGATAGGTGCGCGTCTACTGGAGTGCTGGAATTACTCTATGCTTGATCTGGGTGGTGAGTACATAGGGCTATATGTATTTAAAGTTGGTTTGTACATTTTACTATATCTAAATTATACCCCATTAAAATGGGGAAAAAAATCATGTGTAGTTGTCAGTTGTTAAGAATGATTTTACTGAGTCAGATCCTTATGTTGGGTGCAGCCTAGGTCTTTTTACTATGTTTCATTTACATGGCAGTGTACAAGAAAAAAACATTTTTGAGTCATTGCCTTAAAAGACTCTGTTGGGGTCATGTGCTCTTTGAGCTATGGCCGCTGCCATGTTTCCTAAGCTTTGGCTCCCTCTCCTAACTTGGAGAGGTGAATCTCTCTCTCTCTCTCTCTCTCTCTCTCTCTCTAACTTACTTTCTAAATAAACTATATTATCTAATCTAAAAAAGAAAAAGAAAAAGAAAAAAACATTTTTCACAGGCATATTGTAAGCAAGGGAAGAACCAAGCTGTTTCTTCCATAACGTTTGGGGATACTCTTCATTTAGACTGCTCCAGAAATCATTAATCATAAGAGATGGGGTGAGACTCCAACTCAAAAAAAAAAAAAAAAAAAAGAGATGGGCAACTGCCACCTGGTTTTTTTTTTTTTTTTTTTTTTTTAAATAATCACTTAGGCTGGACACAATGGCTCACACCTGTAATTCCAGCACTTTGGGAGGCCGAGGCAGGAAAATTGTTTAAGCTCGAGAGTTCAAGCCCAGTATGGGAAGCATAATGAGATCTTGTCTCTATAAAGAAATTTTTAAAAAATTAGCTGAGCATTGTGGTACTCTCCTAGACTCCCAGCTACTTGGGAGGCTGGGGTAGAAGGACTGCCTGAACCCAGGAGATCGAGGCTGCAGTGAGCCGTGATCGTGCCATTGTACTCCAGCTTGGGAGGCAGAGTGAGACCCCCAACTAAAGAAAAAAAAACTAAAAAATAAGAAAGGAAATAATCACTCAGTTGTGTTCTGACTCTGCTTATGGGATTTAAACACAGTTTGAGAACAGTAATACTCTGCTTTTTATTTGCAATTTTCTTTTCTTCAGCCATAAATTGAAGAAGAATGAGTTTGCATATTATGTCAAAATCTGCTAGCAGGCTGAGCACAGTGGCTCACTCCTGTAATCCCAGCACTTTGGAAAGCGGAGATGAAAGGACTGCCTGAGCCCAGGAGGTCAAGACCAGCCTGGGCAACATGGTAAGACTTCGTCTCTATAATTAATCAAAAAATTAGCCAGGCATGGTAGCAATGCACCTGTAGTCCTAGCTACTTGGGAGGCTGATGTGGAAGGATCGCCTGAGCTCAGGAGGTAAAGGCTGCAGTAGCCATGAGTATGTCACTGCATTCCAGCCTAGATGATCCAGAGAGAGGCTCTGACTCAAAAACAAAACAAACAAAAATCTACTAGCAAAAAGACCACCAGAAACATATCTGAAGTTAATAAAAATTATGTTTATCTGGCTTGCCTCATAAGCAATAAGATAAGCAGGAAGAATGTACTCCAAAGGAATCTTGGGACCATCTTAGCAAGGGAGACTCAGGTTTGGGCTTGTGTTGGAGGATTCTGAGAAGGGATTAGGGAAGCAGGAGCCAATTATGGACTGGGTGCTATTCAAAGGCAGGGACGCACAGAGCAGAATTGAAAAAGGTGGAAAGTGTACCAAAAGGGACAGCTGGAGACTCTCCAGTATATCCTCTCTAGAACAACTGACTAACCCTGAATTGTATCTCACATCTTTAAAATAATAACAATAATAATAATAATAATAATAATAATAATAATAAAACAACTGCCAGAGAATGGCCAGGCGCAGTGGCTCAAGCCTGTAATCCCAGCACTTTGGGAGGCCGAGGCAGGAGGATTGCTTAAGGCCAGGAGTTTGTGATGGTGCACACCTGTAGTCCCAGCTGCTTGGGATGCTGTAGTGGAAGAATCACCTGAGCCCAGGAGGTCGAAGCTGCCAGTAGCTGTGATCGTTGTGATTGTGCCACTGCACTCCAGCCTGGGTGACAGAATGAGACTCCGACTCAAAAAAAAGAATATATTTAATATTTCGTATACCTATCCCTGAATTGTACCCCACATCTTTAAAGTAAAAATTTCAAAAAAATTCATAAATAAAATGCTATAATAATGATTATTTGAAAGCTACCAATTGTGTGCACAAAAACAGTGACTAAGCACTTTCTAATAATTAAATATGGAAATAGATTGAAAGTTAATACAATTTTTATTTTATTTTATTTTATTTATTTTTGTTTTTGTTTTTTTGTTTTTTTTTTTTGAGTTGGAGTCTCACTCTGTCGCCCAGACTGGAGTGCAGTGGCTGCTCCCGGCCACCGCAGCCTCGACCTGCTGGGCTCCGGTGATCCTTCTGCCTCAGTCTTTCAAGTAGCTGGAACAACAGGCGCGCGCTACCACGCCCAGCTGATTTTTTGATTTATCGTAGAGATGAGGTCTCGCCAAGTTGCCCAGGCAGGTCTCGAACCCGCGGGCTCAGGCAATCCACTCACCTCAGCCTCCCAAAGGCGCGGGATTACAGGCTGAGCCACCGAGCCCGGTTTATTTTATTTTTTTGAGGTGGAGTCTGACTCTGTCACCCAGGCTGGAGTGCAGTGGCACGCTCACGGCCACCCCAGCATCGACCTGCTGGGCTCTGGTGATCCTTCCGCCTCGGCCTTCCAAGTAACCGGAACTACAGGTGAATGCTACCATGCCTGGTTAATTCTTTATTTATTGCAGAGATGAGGTCTCGCCAGGTTGCCCGGGCTGGTCTTGAACCCACGGACTCAGGCAATCCACTCACTTCAGCCTCCCAAAGTGCTGGGATTACAGGCTAAGCCACCGAGTCTGGCCTATTTTATTTTATTTTTTGAGTCAGAGTCTCACTGTGTTGCCCAGGCTGGAGTGCAGTGGCATGCTCACAGCCACTGTAGCCTCAACCTGCTGGGTGTAGGCAATTCTTTCACCTTGGCCTTCCAAGTAGCTGGAACCACAGGTGTGTGCCACCACACCCAACTGACTTTTTGATTTATTGTAGAGGTGAGATCTCATCAAGTTGCCCAGGCTGATCTCAACCTGTGGGCTCAGGCAATCTTCTCACCTCTGCTTCACAAAGTGCTGGGATTATAGGCATGAGCCACTGTGCCCAGCAGTTAATGCAATTTTAAAGAAAAAGTGTGACATCTAGTTATCATTGGGAAGGACTTTATATTGTTTTGAAGTCAAGAAATGTTTATAGCAATTCAAATAATATAAACCAGAATATTATATATTACGATTATATTTATCATAATTCCAATCTTCATAAAATTGTTATAACAGTATTTATAACATTAATCAAAATAACCCTTAATAGCTATATTACTTCCATTTATTATACATTAGAAGAAATAAAAATGTAAGCTGCAAACAAAGGAGAGGATATTGATAACACATAACCAACAAAGAATTAATATCTATTACATATAAATAATGCCTATAAAACAGTAAAAAATAGAGAAGTTAGTGAATAGAAAAATTGGCAAAAGATATTCTCAGAAAAGGAAACTTGTGGTCAATAAATTGATGAAAAATGCTCAACTTCATTAATAATCAGATAAATTGACATTAAGACCAGAATGAGATACAATTAACAACCATTCAACTCGTGAAAGTTAAGAAGTATGAGCCGGGCTCAGTGGCTCAGCCTGTAATCCCGCGCATTTGGGAGGCTGAGGTGAGTGGATTGCCTGAACCCGCGGGTTCGAGACCCGCCTGGGCAACTTGGCGAGACCTCATCTCTACAATAAATAAAAAATTAGCCGGGTGTGGTAGTGCGCGCCTGTAGTTCCAGTTACTTGGAAGGCTGAGGTGGGAGGATCGCCGGAGCCCAGCAGGTTGAGGTTGTGGTGGCCGGGAGCAGCCACTGCACTCCAGTCTGGGTGACGGAGTGAGA
>CAUYQG010098220.1:0-44889 GCA_963574415.1 Tarsius wallacei
GGCTCAGTGGCTCAGCCTGTAATCCCGCGCCTTGGGAGGCTGAAGTGAGTGGATTGCCTGAGCCCGCGGGTTCGAGACCCGCCTGGGCAGGCGAAACCTCATCTCTACAATAAATCAAAAAAATTAGCCCGGCGTGGTAGCGCGCGCCTGTAGTTCCAGCTACTTGGAAGGCTGAGGTGGAAGGATCGCCGGAGCTCAGCAGGTCGAGGCTGCGGTGGCCGGGAGCGGCCACTGCACTCCAGTCTGGGCAATGGAGTGAGACGCCAACTCAAAAAAAAAAAAAAAGAATGTAGACATATAACAGCCATTACCTCTAGGACTAAGATGGGTGTCCCAAAAGGAGCCTTTCCTCTTACTCCCTGCCTGCCCCAGGGCTGAGATCCAGAGTCTCTTGATACAGTCGTGGCTCACTGGGTGTCAGAAGGATGATCATGTTGAACTATAGTGTTAGAACTCACTGAAAATCTGTTTCCTGGATCATGCAAGAAATCTTCCTTCTGTAGTGTTGGGGAAGGTATCTCCCTGAAGACCTCCTTCTGTGAAAACTTCTGAGAGAGGATGCTGTGCTGAACTGCTAGTTGTGGCATGGACTGCCATGCACCCACTCTGGAAGAGCCTGATGCCAGGGAAGCCACATATCTGGAGAGACCTGGTTCCAGAAAAACTACATGTCTGCAGAAGTCTAGTGGCAGGAAAGTCAGACATTTTCAGAATCCTAGTACCAGAGAAGGTGCATGTCTGGAGGAGCCTAATGAAAGATGAGTAGCACATCTGGAGAGCCTCGTTTTGGAGAAGTGAACCACACGTCTGGAGGGATCTGGTGCCAGAAAAGCCACACATCTGGAGGGGCCTAGTTCTGTACATCTGGAGGGACATGGTGCCACATATCTGGAGGGGCATTCCAAGTAATCACACTAAAATCAGGAAGCAAACTCTTTCTTCCTGAAGTCTCTCTCCAGTCATCTACTTGCAAAACCTAGCATCGTGACAGATGGCAAAATAAAAATATTTAAGAGGCCCAGATTCTTTTTTACAGAGCAGGCAAAAAACTTGCGTTTGGGGCTCAGAAGTAATAAAGGGAAAAATCAGCATAGAATTATTTATATATTTTCTGATTATATTATTCTGCTAATAATTATACTTATCTGCAGTTATTATAAGTAATAAGTTATCTGTGATTGTATTTACCATTTTTGTTCTATATTTGTATCTGTTTTATGTTTTTTTCTACTTCTTACCATCTTTTGATTTAAGCAAGCATTTTTACCTGTATTTTAAAATTAATTATATAAACATCTCTTATTCTTTAAGGCATTATGATTACAAACTCAATATTATAATGTTGATTAACTACAGTGTAATGCAAATTAGTACTATTATCTGTCCTCAATGATATAACCTTAGAAGATTTAAAGTCAGTTATCTTACTCTCTGTGAACTTTGTGATGCATATTTAATCTCTAGGCATTTTAGACCACAGCAGATATTATGGCTAATATTTATTTATAGTTAATATAAGTATTAAACATGTGTTTATATATAGCTGATGTTTGCTTATATTTAATTATATATATCTTAGTTACCCTTTCTCTTGAATTTGTTCCTTACTAGATTTCTGTGTTTCCTTCTGGGATTATTTTCTTTCTTCCTAAGCAATTCTCTTTAATATTTATTTTTGTGTAGATCGACTGGCAACAAAGTCTTGCAGCCTGTGCTTGTGATGGAAGTGCATCTATTTTAATTTCACCTGTTAAGGATGTGCTCTCCAGGCAGAACTCTGGGTTGCCAGTTATTTCCTTCCATCACTTGAAGGAGACATTCTATTGTCTTCTCACTCCCATGGCTTCTGTTGAAATGTCAAATATTAGAACCCTTGTTCCTCCTTTGAAAGTAATGACTACTTTTAAGATTTTTCTCTTCATCTTTGGATTTCATCAGTTTTGTTATGATGTATCATCATAATTTGTGTTTGTGTTGTTGGAATTCATAGTGCTTCTTGAATCAGCAAGCTAAGTTTGCTCATTATTTTTGAAAATTTTCGACTTTGTCTGTTTAACATTCTTTTCCCCATTCTCTCTTACTTCTCATTCTGGTATTCCAGAATGAAAAGTTGAACTTTTCATCATTTCCCAGGTGCCTGGTGCTATTTCCTGTGTTTTCCTTCTCTCTGCTTAAGCCTGGATATTTTCCACTAACTCATCATCCAGTATTCTAATTCTCTCTTCCAAGTTGCTTTTAAACTCAACTATTAAGTTCTTAGTTTCAATTATTGGAATTTACAGGTAAAATTGTCAGTTTGGTTATTTTTATAAATTCAAATTTTCTGATTGAATTCCTCATCTTTGCTTGACCATATTAATCAGAGTTATTTTAAAGTCCATACATTGTAACTCTAACCAACAGACCCTCTAAAGCTCTTTTCCTGCTTTCCTTTCTTGGTTCTCTTTCTTGGTTACACCTGGTGACCTTTTGTGAAATGGTGGATATTTTGTTTGAAAATCTGTAGAGGCTCTAGATGGTGCTGGCTTCTTTCAGAGGGTGCATCTTTCCTTTGGTACTCAAGCTCAGAGGGGCTGCTCCCCTGACTCTAATCACAAACTGAGTTCATTAGTGAATAAGTTTGTTTTTTATTTGTGTGTGTGTGTGTGTGTGTGTGTGTGTGTGTGTGTGTGTACGAGTGTATGTGCAGTTTTTGGAAGGCTTTATCTTCCTCCTTTGGCCTTTTTTCTTCTAGAATGCGCTCACAAGTTTTCTAACTGAAAGCCTATATGCTTAGATCTAACATCTGTTTACCTCTTAAATTCCAATCCAGTCCCATAATAAAAAAATTACACTGTTTTGACCAGGCTCGGTAGCTCAGCCTGTCATCCCAGCACTTTGGGAGGCCAAGGTGAGTAGATTGCCTGAGCCCACAAGTTTGAGACAAGCCTGGGCAACTTGGTAAGGCCTCATCTCTACAATAAATCAAAAAGTTAGCCGGGCATGGTGGTGTGTGCCTGTCGGTCCAGCTACTTGGAAGGCTAAGGTGGAAGGGTCACTAGACCCCAGCAGGTCCATGCTGGGGTAGCCACTGCCTGATGAGTGTGCCACTGCACTCCAGCCTGGGTGATGGAGTAACTCCAACGCAAAATAAATAGATAAATAAATAACACTGTTTTGAACCTTAAACTCCAGGGCTTTGCACTTATTTTCTTAGAATATTTCCCCATTCACCCTAATAATTTAGTAAATGCTTTTGGGGGAAATCTCAAGTTATTGACAGTGTTAATGATGCTTACTATGAACTGTATGATTTTTTTTTTTTTTGCCCAAAATGCAAATGTTGAAACCTTAACCCCCAGCTTGATTATATTTGTATGTGGATTCTTTAGGAAATAATTAGATTTAGATAAGGTCATAAGGGTGGGGTTCTCATTATGAGATTAGTATCCTTATAACAAAAGGAATAGACACCAGAGCTCAGTGTCTTTCTGCTAGATAAAGTCACAGCAAGAGGGTGGCTGCCTGCAAGTGAAAAAGAGAGCCCTCACCAGGAACTGATCATGTTGGCATCCTGATCTCAGACCTTCAGGCTCCCCACTGTGAGAAAATAAATATCTATTGCGTGCAAGCCACCTAATCTATGGTATTTTGTTATGGCATTCTGACATGACTAAGGCACCCCTGTACCTCCCTTTTCTCTGGAATCCTGGTTCTTTAAGTCTTGCCACACCTATGAGATCAGCAAAATTCTTGCTGGCTTCAGTGACAGTCACTCAGTGCTTTGCAGTCTGCTTGGGTCCTCTCTTAGCACAGAAGAGAAGCAGCTACCTTCTGAGTGATTCCTTTCTGGGATCTTGAGCTGCTTTCTAGTGTCTTCAAACTCACATTTTAAAAAATTTGACTTTGCTGCATGTTTTCAATTATGCATTGGTAGGTGGCTGTCTTCTAACATCTTAGCGGCAAAGAGAAACCCTGATTTTGGTTGATGGTAATAAAGCTCAGAGAAGTCATGCATGGCCAGCCTAGAAAGCCAGGTAGTCCCTTTGCCCTGACATCATTCTTGTTAAAGTAGAAAATGGGAGGCTCGTGACTGACCAGTTGCCTGCCCCCGGCCATGTGTGATATTCTTAATTGACCATCTCTGTATTCCTCTAACCCATGATACAGTCTCAGGAATTTTCTCAACACATCACACTATGTGTTCACATAAAATTAAACCTGTCTGCCTAGCCCATTTTAGGTTTTTGATGGAAATTACTGAATCACTTTGGTCAAACATCTGCCAACCTCAAGCAAAAAGTAATACTGCAGTTGTCTGAATTCAATAGCTGTTTTTCATAGCATCATGGTTTTCTTGGCTAAATTCAGACTGACTTCATGTGTTGAAATAGTTTATATCTTTTCCTTTATCCTCTTAAGAAATAAAAAGAATAATACTCATGACTGAAAAAGAGGGTCATGAAGACTATGCAAATATTTGGAAAGCAGCATCATTCGAACACTTGAAAGAAAAGTGCAATATAAATGATTATTTTTTAAAGCACCATATGTAGGAAATGCAATCCAGCTTTTTTAAAGAAGAAGTGTTTTGGTGTTTCATCCCAATTTACTGATGAATGGTAACTAATGAAATGTTTGTCTGGGATTCTGAAGAGGCAATTCAATTGGCTGTATGTGGATAGATAACGCCAGTTGCTTTTGATCTTGCCGACCAAAGCATCTTATATAATGATAAATTATACCAGGTTTCAAAATCCTCTGAATGATGTTATCTGCAATACCGTTGCCTCTCCTTACTATCTCCCATTTTTACTTTCTCTCGGTGAAAGAAATAACAGTTTGTAAAGGCTTATAAATTCCAACTCTTATCTTTTAAAATGGTTGTTCTTTTTCCTCATCTTAACATGCAAATAGACTGCCTTTCTTAAGCCTTTGATAAAGAGCCAGAAGAAAAGTTCGCAAGGTTTTGATAAACCTTCCTGAGAAACCCAGCCAATAAACAAAGATACACGAGGCATTTATTATCTACTGATGCTGCTGTAATAAGCAGACCCTCACCTGACACCCTCAGAGGAGGCCGAGTGAACACTGTAAGCAATGCTCAGTAAAAGTAAAGGACTACAGAAACAGGAATTTGATGAAGAATTTGGAATCATTCATTCACAAAATAAATTGACCTAGTTGTCCTCAGCACCATTGACAGCAGTGGGCTTGTTGAAAATTTGCGGCCAGGAGTTCCTTGGAGGCAGCTGCAGTCAAGGTGACCTTTCAGTGTCCCGTGACCTTCCATTCTGTGGACTAGTCCTGATGTGGACAATGATATGCTGCATGACCTTGGAAGAACCCATCGAGCTACCAGCATCTTTCTCTGTGACTAGATGAAGTTTGATCTCCAGCCTCCTTCAGCTGGGCTACTTACGCCCCCAGGGCTTGGAGTTTTAGTTCAGGAAAGATCCTTGTAGACTGTGGGGCCCTCTGTATCTCCTGATGGCTATTCTTCCATGTTCAGGTCCCCCAAACTCTAACCCAGACACAGGAAGCACTTTCTCACCTGCATTTCTTTTCCCTTCTACTCATCTCAATGATCCCAGTGGACCTGACAAATTTCCTAGAATACTTTCCTAGTCATTTATATCATTTCTTTTTAAATGTTCTCATTCTGAGGTCTGAAACAATTTTTATTTTGCCTACAAGAAACTCATTTAAAAAGATTTAAATATTTAATTTACAAATGAGGATTATGTATATTCACAATGTACACTGTGACGATTTGATACATGTCTACATTGTGTAATAATTGTCACAATCAAATCAACACATTCATCCAACATCCATGCTGTACATTAGGACCCTAGAACTTGCTCATCTTATAACTGAAAGTTTGTGTTCTTAGACCAAAATCTCCCCATCCCACATCCCAGCCTTGGTAACCACGGTCTATTCTCTGCTTCTGTGAGTTCAACTTTTTTAGATTCCACATATAAGTGAGATCATGCAGTATGTTATTCCTCCTGTGCCTGGCTTATTTCGCTTAGCATAGTGAACTTCAGGTTTGCTCATGTTGTTGTGAATCACAAGATTTCTCTATGTGTGTGTATAGGCATGCCATGTTTTCTTTACCCATTCATTTGTTGAGGGACACCTAGATTGTCTCATATCCTGACTATTGTGAATAGTGCTATGGTTTATATGGGGCCTCTATTTTTGATGCTCAGATGCCTCTCAGTATTACCTTTCCTGCTTTCTTGGTAATTCTATTCTTCAGCTCCCGGCTCATCTCCTTGACATTGACCTGTGTTTCCATATTTTTTCTTAAGGGTTCTTGCCCCAGTGTTTCTTCTGTCCCAATGTCTTTCTTTGCATCTCTGCCTGTCAATAATCAACATCTTCTTCTCATCTGAAAGGTAACCCTTTCTCTTTAACTGCTGATGATTGTATTGTTCTCAAGTCATATTTATTGTGTTTTACTATCTTCCATCCACAGGGCCTCAGTGTTTGTCTGCAGAGAGGCCTTTTTTTTACCCCCAAGAAAATGTAAAAAACAGAAGTAGCTAAAAGGTGTCACATTTGTTCTGCAATAAAAGCTAATATTCACAATCTCAAAGAGGTCCCCAGACCTGCCACTTCCCTCATCGTCTTTATATCCCCCTTGACACTGGAAAATGATCCCATGATGTGTGTCCCTGTCTTCAGTTCAGTTCGGTCTGGGTCTGGGCCTCCATCCCATTTTTAGAAGTGTGAAAAAAACACAAAACAAAAAAACTGATACTGACATCTGCTGTTTCTAACAACATGAAATTCAAGGAGTGAGTGGGTAAGTCCTGACAATTGTTGGGATTCTAATTGGAGCAATAAATAATGTCACAAAGCAGAAATGTGCTATATAAAGTATACTGGTCCTCTACTGCTGTATACAAATTACCATAAACTTAGTACCTTAGAACAACATGTGTTTAGTATTTTTTAGTTTTCTTACATTGGAATTCTAATCACGGTTTTGTTGGGCTCTCTACTCAGAGTCCTCTGAAGCTACAGTCAGTGTGCCAGCTAGGCTGTGCTCTTTTCTGGATCCTCAGTCTCCCTACAAGTGCACAGCTTGTTGCCAGAATTTAGTTCCTTGTGATTGTAGGATTAAGGTCCCCATTTTATTGCTGACAGTCAGCCAGAAGTTATTCTCAGCACCTAGCGGCCACCTTAGTTCCCTGCCCCGAGACCCTCTCTTGAGATGGCCAGCAGGCAACTCTGTTGCTCTGAGTCCTTGAACTTGGAGACTGACACCTTCTGTTGAAGGGCTCGCCTGATTATGTCAGGCCCACCCAGATTAATCTTTTTTTATTTACTTCATGTTGAACTGATTTGAGGCCTTACTTATATCTGAAAAATCCCTTTATCTGTGTTGTGAATTGCAACACAATCCCGTCTCCTTTGCTGTCTTTCATAGCCAAGAAAAGAAACAAATCCCGAGTGCTGTCCACACCAGGGCCTGCCCCTTGGGGACTGTCTAAGGGTGTTTCCATGATAAAAACTTACTTGAAAAGATAAAAAGTCCCCTGCTGTGGATTAATAAGTTCATTAGCAGAGTATGGAGGATGGGAAAGAGAACTAACCTCCACAGAGTGACTTCTGAGCTCAGCCTCCCTGCTTGTGCCATCATGAGAATACTTGACCTGTGCACCAGTTCAACTCTTCGCAGGACTCCTCCTTATTTTACAGACATCGAAACTGTGTCTCAGAGCAAACAAGAAACATGCCAGGGTAGCAGCCACGCACTCAGGCTGCCATACCCAAAAAGCAGTCTTGTTTGTGTCTCTGGTGTTTAACCAGTGTAATGCAGCTGCCTGGAGTATGCATGTCAGAACGTGGACAAGGGCCTCCGCTCCCATGTGGACAGCGGGGGTCTCAGAAGGAGGCCACAGAGAATGCCTTACCCACCTCCCTCCACCCCCCTGCTCCCACCCTTCCTGTCTGTGTCCAGGCCTCTGGAACCCATCCTCATCCGCTCCCAGATCTGTCTACCTCCCCATCCCCATCATCACATCAAACCCACCACCTTCTCTCTTACTTCCATAGCTCTTCATGCATACCCTGCCTGCGCTCTGCCCATTACCCAACCTAACCTCAATTCAAGGAATTTGAGGAGCCTTTCTGATCAGCCTCTACCCTGAGCACTCAGGAGGTCTTCCCAAGGGCCCTCTGGTCACACCCCTCCTGTGCTAAAATCCATCTGAGTCTCTGTTCTCCTGGCTGGCATTTAAGACCTTTCCCTCCTAGCCTTTTGTAACTGTTCCTGCTTCCCTGTCATCTTCCTTCCTTCCCCTGACATCTCTTATTTGTCCTCAGTGTCTGTGATGCTCCCAGAAAACTCACAATGGCCTTGGGTGTCATGGGCCCCCATCTACCCTGCAAGGACCACATGGCAAAGTTCATTGCGTACCACAGAGTGGACACCTATTCCTCTGATCCCGCAGCCACCCGGCAGCTCCTGCTGGTGGGTCTTGCTGCCCACCCATGTTGTAACAGTAAAGCCGCGTGTCAGGCCTGGCGTGCAGTAAGCACTTGACTAAATCTACTCAGTGACGATGGACCAAAAAAGACGGTGCTCCAGATCCTAACTCAGACCTCAGGGACTCCCCATGAGGACTTTGCTGGTATTCTACTGTGTGAGACTGAGAGCCAGCCAGCCAGGAATTGCTCCACTTGGTCACGTACAATCATTTTGTGGACTCATATGGGGCAAGCTCAGTCTCTTGGTAGCTGATCCTTGTGTTGCTCTCAGGAAGTCTGGCCTTTAAAACTCCTTTAGAGCCAGGCACGGTGGCTCACGCTTGTAATCCCAGCACTTTGGGAGCCCAAGGTGAGAGGATTGCCCGAGCCTACTGGTTTGAGACCAGCCTGGGCAACTTGGCAAGACCTCATCTATACAATACATCAAAAAATTAACTGGGTGTGGTGGTGCATGCCTGTTGTCCCAGCTACTTGGAAGGCTGAGGTAGAAGGATCGCCTGAGCCCAACAGATCGAGGCTTCGGTGGCCGTGAGTGTGCCACTGCACTCCAGTCTGGGCTACAGAGTGAGACTCCGACTCAAAAAAATAAAATAAAAAATAAAACTCCTTTGGGAGTGGATAAGTGGGTCTTGGGGACCCTCCTTGAGGAGGTCCAGGTGAAATCAAGGGTGTCCCTTTTCCCTCCCAACACCCACACTCTGCTCAGAAGCTTGGATGGCTTTTGCCCTCTTGCAGGCTCCAGAAGGTCCTGTCTCTGCAAGGAAGACAGAGCCACATTGCCTGGTGGTGCTGACCCAGCCTATGAAGACCCAGGATCACTGTCCAGCCAGCTCCTTGGACAGGGAGGGTCAGCCAGAACAGCCGGAGGGACTGAGACCCTCGCTGCAGCAGCTGAGGCCTGTTAATCATAGAATCATAAAACGATAAAGGGACCTCAGAGATCAATGCATTTTTATCACAGGGTGGCGTTGCTGCAAACTGCAGCTGTCAGTGTTCATTTCCCAGCACCCCAGCCTGGATGAGGAAACACATAAACACATCATCAAAAAAGTGAAGCAAGACCGTCCTTCCTGCTAACCCTCACTTCTTGGTTTTGTAGATTTCAGCCTCTTCCAAATTCTCTGCCCAAAGGAACGGGGAGGTGTGCATGGGCATGATGGAGAAGAGGGGCAGGAACCCTGACCTGGGAGACCTTGAAAGAGCCACGAAGTCTTGGTTGTAGCCTTGGCTTTTCCATCTACAGAAGGAGGAAACTAACAAAGATGACCTCTGTGGTCCTTGATAGCTTTAAAGCTCTAAAGAAGACACTTCACATGATGGGTGGAAAAAGGTAAAATTCACACGGCATAAAATGAACTGTTTTGAGGTGAACAGTCTGGTGGCAACTAGTACATTCACAAAGTTGAGCAACCTGATGGATCTTTTATTTATTTATCTATTTCTGCATAAAAAGGATAGCGATAAAGCAGAGGCCCTGGGAGACTAAAGGAGGAGGTCTTGGCTGTCATCCTCGCCACCATGGATGACACCATCCCTACAGTGTTGGGGGCGTGTTTCGGAGACTGCTGAGTAAGCGGGAATGCCAAAAGAGCCTGTGCTGGATGTCACGGGCTCCACTTGCTGCCTGAGGAGGTGTCACCAGCTCACCGGGACTCTGAGTGCTCAAGCCACGGTGGCCATCCTCTCTCTTTGCCTGGGATGTGCGTTTCCACAGATGCTCTTGTCACCGGTTGGCAACTGAGAGCATAGGGAGAGCTTGAGAAAGTGCCAATTCCATGCCCTGCAGGGACCAGAAAAAAGAAGGCAGGCTGGGTTTGATGAAGAGGAAGCCCCAAAACCTGTGGTGTGTGGGCTCTGGTGAAGCAGTGGGCTAGGCTGCAGGGTGCTTGACAAATAAAATCTGCTCAGTGACGATGGACCAAAAAAGACAGTGCTCCAGATCCTAACCCAGACCTCAGGGACTCCCCATGAGGACTTTGCTGGTATTCTACTGCGTGAGACTGAGAGCCCAGCCAGCCGGGAATAGTTCCACTTGGTCATGTATGATCACTTTGTGGACTCGTGTGGGGCAAGCTCAGGTTCTTGGTGGCTAATTCTTGTGTTGCTCTCAGGAAGTCTGCCCTTTATGGAGTCTGTTGCTCACACTGAGGAAGGGGCTCAGTGTGTCTTGTGGCAGGTGGAGCTGCAGAAACACTGTTCATTTCTGCAGAGAAGCTGAGCTTTGAGGGGAATAGAAGTGAGAATCTGGCACCACAGCAGAGGAGGGGTATGCAGCCACGCCAGGCTTGTCGCATGATCACAGCAAAAGATGAAGTCAGAATCCAGCACTGACCTCCCAGGTGCCCCTAGGTGCTTTCTCCCAATGGCATTTCTAGTATCTAAATATGATGTTAATTCCTTTCTTTTATTTTTCTTTATGTTCATCTTCACCCTTTAGCACGAGTGGTCTATGTTAGTATCTGTTCATTTGCTGTCTCAGTGCTGTTTTCTGGGAAAATCTGTGCTTCTGTACTTATTATATTCTCTGAAGACATAAAAGCTCTGCTGTTTTTTATGAGCACTATGAAGATGGAGATAAATATACACATGAAATGTATTCCCGTCTCTGTGTGCCAGGGGCTGTACATACACTGTTTTTGCTTCCTGAAACCATGATAAATAGGTGTTGATAACCCTATTGGGTTGATTTGGGGGAGCAGTAAGTTGCTTGCTGTAGGTCATGGGAGGTGGGGGAGGAAGTGGGCTGGGGTTATACCTGGGGAAAGCCGGTGACTCCCTCCACATCAAGAGAGCTAAAGCTTCGGGGATCTTCCAGGGGGTGACTTGGGGGAGCCGTCGCCCAGCGTGGAGTCTTGAAGTGCTTCCCCAAAGGCCTGGGCTGCCGCCGGCCTCCCCCTAGCCCCTTGGATCATGTGCACAAGCTCTCTGCCGTGACCCCCAGTTTAAGCAGGGGAAAGGTAATTTTTCCCTGAAGCACATGGAACGTGGTTTATGGTTGCTGCAGAGAGCGCTTTCTGAGAGACTCTAAATTACCATGCTCGCTGAAACATGCGTGCATGAATAATAGATCCAGCCCAGATGCAGCGCGCCTCACGCACAATTTCTCAAGGCGCCTCAAGAGTCTCTCAAGGGTGCTTGCCGAGGTCACAGCCTACTTGAGCTATTCCGGGCGGGGAGAAACAGAAGTCTGCAGGTGGAGAGGAAACACTATTCCTCACCAGTGTCAGCCTCACGCTGAAGCTGCCAGAGGCGCGCTCTAAAGAGCACAGCCTGCCAGAAGGGGAAAAGCTGGCATCTGTTCAACTCCTGCTCAGGAAGCAGGAGGCGCTGCAGCCGGGCCATGCATGCGTTGTTCCCTTTGCTCCTCTCAGATGACCACTGTTGGCAGGGTGGACTATGGATCCCAACAGAGGTCCTACGGCCCAGAGCTGTGATCTTTCTATGATGACATGTCATGGCACCACAGACCACTTGAATCTGAGAGCTAAATGTGCATGACTTTAATGACTGTGCTCTACTGGGAGGCTGGGGCCTCACTTTCAGCCTCATGCTGGGCTTGGTGACCTTGCGCATGTCACAAAGTCCCCAGAGCACAGAGAACTCAATGTCACAGTGTGGATGCAGTGCCACGGTGCCCCACTGTGCCTTCACGGGCAATCAACAGCTCAGTCAATAAAGCAAGACGCCCACCCCATGGGGAAGGGTGAAGCCTCTGCCTCAGAGGTGGCACCATGGTCCTCCCCTCTTCTGATTCTCGCAGAGATGAGGCCGACCAATAGCTTGGCTTGGTGCTCTGTCATCTGTATGCAACCTACTTTGTTCTTTCCTGCAAGTGCAAATCCAGTGACAGTTTTGGGGAGAAAAAAAGAGGTTGTTATGGTGTTCACCGTGTTGGTGAACAAGCAGGTGTCTTGTTTTGTGCACTTTGTGTGTACAGAAAGAGCTGATCTGTACACAGCTATGGAAGCAGGATAACAGCCCCCCCGGTGTCCCAGTCCCTGGAACCCGCGAATATGTCACCCCACATGGCACAGGAATCCTCATTTTCATGATCATGAGATGGGAAGATTATCCTGAATCATACAGGTGAGCCCAATGCAATCACTAGGGCCCCTCTCACACAGGAGACAGGCAGGAGGGTCAAGTTAGAAAAAGTGAAGGCATGAAGCAGGAAGTGTGTGCAGAAGGATGCAGGGCTGGGAGTCCAGGAAAGCGGCAGCAGCTGGATGCTGGTCTTTTAGGACCAGGCCTTCCCACACGCCCCGGGAACACAGCACAGGTCCCAGCCACACCAAAGCTTTATTTCCCAACACATCCCACGTTTCATAAGTGTGTTGTTTGCCAATGCTGGTTCTCTCTGTCTGGAAAGCATGTCCTTGGAGGTCCAGCGCAAGTCCCTGCTCCCTAGTGAAGCTTCCCCCGTGACTCCCTCTGCAGAGCTGTGCTCCATGGCCCTTGCAGCATCATTTATGGCCCCGGCCACACAACTACACAACTGCTACCTCTGCTGGGCAGAGTGGACAGAGGGACACTGAGGCAGCCTTTCCTATCTTTCCCAGCATCTCAAAGGCTTGCTCTCTGTGGGACACCTCCTGCATGCTGAGATGGTACAGTGGCGTTTGCTCACAAGACCCCCTCCTTCACACACTCCTCTCTGAAGGCAGATGGCTGAAGAGGAAGGTCAGGAGAGAACCAGGGGCCACCTGCAGAACTCATCTCAGACAGGAAGATGTTTCTGCCCAGATGCTGACAATCAGTCTTTATGGTCACAGGGTTTGAGGGCAGGCTGTACATTGGGGTTCTCGGGAAGACCCCAGTGAAGGTGTTTCTCAACAGGCTGTCATTCTAAGCCAGCAACTGTTTGTTGCGCGAGGTGGTCACTCTCACTCTCCTCTACCCCAAGCCCGAGGCCTCAGTTATTGGACATGCCTTCTACACCCAACAGCTCCTAGGTGTAGCACAGTCCTGAATTAGAACAGCTGAAGAACATGGAGAAACACCCTGACCTACCAGGTAGCGCTGGACAAGTGGTTGGTTGTGTTGAGAGCAGGGCAGACCACGGGAACTGCGAAGGCCTCGGTAAGGGAGGGGCAGAACAGCATGCAGGTTGTCAGGTCCTTCTGGAAAGAGGTCAGAGGCTTGCTCTGCACCATCAGAAGTAGGGGACTTAGGGACACTTGTGATTTCAGTGAATTTTAACCAAGAGGCATGAAAAATGAGTGACGTTAAAGCCTTCTTTGGAAAAGAAGCATTGGCCGCTCACGTTAGCCAGAAAAGGGGATATTTGGCACTTCCATGATCCTATCTTGGATGCTGGTCTTTTAGGACCAGTCCTTCCCCAGATGTGACCCTTGATGTGCCACGGTGAGACAGAAGCCTTGGCTGAGTCTGCGCAATGTTTTTGCTCCTCAGCACCCTGGGCCCAGATGTTACCGGCAGGCCATTGCCAGGGCTGCCTTTGCTCCCAGGAATTTATATAATATTCCTGCTATCAGCTTCCCCAGGAACTCTTGAGTGTGGTCTTTCCCCAGTTTAGTTGCAAGGCTTGTTTTGCTGTAAGTCTATGCTCTCTCTAGGCATCCCAAAGGGACGGACAACCTTCAAGGCCTGCTAAAACCAGAATAAACTTCAAACAGCTTTAATTTTTAAAGTGAGTCAATGTTATATCGGGGTTGAATCCCAGGCATGTGTCTCAAAGTTAAACAAACAACACCATGCAGAAGGAAATTGGCCATCTAGAAAAGTACAGCAGGAAAGCTGGGTTTGTTGGAAAATTTATTTCAATAAGAAAAGAGGGAGAGAGAGAGTCAGAGAGAGAGAGAGAGAGAGAGAGAGAAAGAGACTACAGTAAATTAATTTCCAAAGTAATGCCTTAAAAGCAAGGTTTAACTGAGAAAAATTCTAAATTAAAATATTTTCTGTACAGTTACAGAGAATAAATTGTATTTATCTTCATTTCAGCATTTTAATTTACACGCAATTTAAGCCCGACCGGTAATAACAGTCAAAAAATGTTACCTCTTAAGACACTTTTGCATGCAGATTGTTTAATATGAGCCTAGGGAATTCGAAACTTTTTTGTAACGCTTTTTCATTTGCTCACATTTGTAAACCACATCGGGGCGTCTATAAAGCCCAGTGCGCATTTTTAGAAAACCGTGGACTAGAGTGACAGAATACTGCTAAATGCCCTCGAACTCCGTCTGATGCCGATGACCAATTCACCATCTTCTCACTACCTGCCACTGCGGGGAGGTGTCTGAAGGACACGGCAACTCGGAGCAGCCAGGGCTTTGGGGAACAACACCACACCAGAGGCTTCCGCTCGGCGGGTTTGGAAAGTCCGAGCTATTGGGCAGAAGGCCAGAGACAGAGCTGAGAGAAGTGCAGGCAGACACCGGAGATAACGCGGTGAATCCTGAGACTCGCTGCCCTGGGGAGACTAGGACGAGGTGTGTCTCGGTGGCCACATGAAGCACAGAACTCAGGAAACCAGCTGCACACAGAGGCCTCATCTTCACCCTTCAGCTGGTGAGAAATAGGCCCCAAAAGCAAGCGTCGGCTTGCTCATAATTGGCTCACAAGCAGGGCAAGATGGAGTCCCTGGGTGTAATCTGATTGCTGCACACCGTGAAGCTGAGCAGGCCAGGGCCTGACACAGAACTGGAGTTTTCGACCATAGCGTTTTCTTACAACATTGTGGCTTCCAGCTGCAGAAGAGCTTTGGCATGAAGGTGCTGATCTCAACTTGCTAGCTCTCAACATCCAACAGTTGTTGTGCTTGCACGGTCGGGGAGTGGGGGCTCTCTGACTCTTGCTAGAGACTGGCTGTGCTCTGGGGTTTGGTCCCCCTTTCTGTCGCTAGGAGGGGATGCAGGGGTCAGACACGGCCTCTTCTTGGGTGTAGGCATCAGTGAATTCCAGTGATTCTGTAGCACACCCTGGAAGTTCAGGCCACAGTAGCCAAGTCAATCTAGAAGACCTTACCGGGGTCCATGTCAGTCCACCTTGGCTACGTGCTTTCCCAGAGGGTCAGTTTTCAGCAGGCAAAGCTAGAACCCTACTCAGATTTGAGTGGACCCCTTGGCGGTGGGCCGTTTTCACTTGTCTGACTGGATGCCAACTCTAGAGAAGCTGGCCTGAGCAAGGGGTCTGTTGGGCGCCAGGCCTGAGCATGGGTTTTCATTGCTGGCCACACACGTCGGCTGAGACCCCAGCCTGCCTGACACTGAGGCTGTCTAGATTCTCCATCCTTAATTTCCCTTGGGCTGTGTCACCGGAGTCCGGCTCTTGTCTCCTCCAGGAGCGGCCACCTCCTCTCCACCTCTCATCATCCTGTTCACCCCTCCATCTACCCCTCTAGGAAAACCCAGTCTGGCTGGCTGCCTCCACCTACTGTGCTCCGAGACCACCATCGTGGCTTTCATGCAGCTCTCAGATCATTCTGCTTCACACTGAGAGGATGACCATTCAAAACAGTAGCAACATTCACATGGCATATGCAGGAGAGTCTACAAAATCTACCTACACTTTAGCTAAATGATTCCCATGAACTGTTGTGAGAAAGGACCCATTTCAGAGCCACGAGGCTCACCAATATCCATGCTCTCCCTCTGTCTTGGTACACAGCTAGAGTCCTATCACCAACCCCTTTGGCTGAAGAATGGAACTCTGGTCAACAGAATGTGAGCTGAGGGCCATGTGCATACCCAGGCCTAGAACTAAAGGCCCCCATGCGCCTTCTGTTCTCTCCCACATGCCGGCTGACTGGAGAGCCTTTGCAGGACTGACAGGAGGAGCCACAACATGGAAGGATCCTGGGACCCTGAGGCAGCATGGCACAGATTCCTGCTAGCCTACGTGCTTCTGTGATGCCAGAAACAGCTGGGATGCAGGGGTTAAGGGAGGCATCTGAGGTGCACATAGTAGGCTGGAGCCTGTCACAGGACCCTGCAAGGGTGGGATGGCTTCTCCTTCATTCTGCACCCTGGGCACCCATTGCCTCCATTGGTTCCTAACCCTGATGAGAAATATAGCTTAATATAATATAAGCCACTGAAATGGGCACGGTGGGGGGGTTATAGTTAACCAGACTAATTCAGGTAGATGGATATTTTTTGTTCCCCCTGTCGCAAATGAAAGCATGGTTCTAAAACTCTGTGATTTGCCTAAAATCACACAGCAAAAAGCTGAGCAGAACTCCTGCCAGAGTATGTGGTGCCAGTGTAGAGAGCGTGATGGGTTCATTCTATTATCTCACACACCAAGCACCGAGCCTTTAATATCCAATGCGAGTGTCAGTGTAGACAGCCTGGGTGGGGGGGTTCTATTATCTCACACCAGCCTAGCAGAGTCTCGTATGTCATAGGGATGCTCAAGACATTGCTGAATGGACAATCCCTGGGCAGATGTGGAATGCGAGTTTTCTGTAAGTTTAGCTTATTTGATTCAACTTTAAGTTGATAACTATTGTTTACTTTGGAGGGAAAAATGTTGACTTTCTATTGTTGAAGAGTTACGAATGACCCTTGAGTTGAAAAGTTAAGGAAAAATGAGCGTGGAGAGCTTAATTAAGGCACTGAAGAAGGACGTGACACAAAGCTTAGCACTTATCACACCTACGCATCTTGTCTTCAGCAGGTGATATGGGAGGGTGCGGGGGAGGGTGCTGAGTGGTTCTGAAATCAGAGAGATCTGGATCTGAGCCCCTTTCAGCAACATGCCATCTGTGGGACTTCCCCGAGATTCACTTTTCTGCGAGATGACGATCAAAAATACCTATTTCTAGGGTTGTTTGTCAAAACCAACATTTAATAATCATTTACTATGTTTTGGGACCTGCGTCATGCGTTGACATGCATGGTCCGACTTCATCGAGCTACCATGGCTGGTAAATGTCAGAGCAGGGACTCACATTTGGGAATCTCTGATTCAGAACCCACATGTTTAACCTGTTTCTTGAACCTCCCCCAAGTGCACAAGGTGAGTGAAGATGAAAAGAGACCACAGTGGTGCCATGGGACTGAAAGCTCTTTGATCTGGGACTCTCTGTGACTGCTGGTACCTCCCTGCCGCAACCCATTCCCTCCCAGGCCCACAGCTCAGCCCTGCCGCTTCGCCTCTGGGCTGTCCACTTCGCATGTCTTGGCTCTCCTGCTCAGGCTGGCCCCAAGAGGGGAACCCATTCAGAACATCCAGGGGAATTTTTCAAAATTAAGGTACCATTCACACACTATTGTGGGAATTTTTAAATCTAGACAGAAAGAAAAACTGCTGTCTTGCTGGTCATGCAGATTTAAATTTTGGAGCAAGAAGGGGCCAGGGGCCCTGCTGGAGCCTCTTGGAGGAGCTGAATTGAGAGATGGAACCTGAGCTCTGAGAAAACCAATGCTGAGGGGGTGCACCTAAAGGCACTCACCCCGGGCTCTATGTCCACCAGGTAGGTTCCAACCCTGCCCTTCCTACAAGCTGGTGTTTTGCACCAAATGAGCACCTTTGGAGGGCAGGCAAGCTTCAGCTGGCTTGTTGCGTCTTGCAAGAGTTCTCTGATCCTTCAGAGGTGCACGTTTCTACATTTTATTCACAGAAATCCTGACAACTGTGATCCAGACCATGACTCAGGTTCAATGATATTAAATGAACCGTCCCCTCTGCTTGGAAGTCTCTCCCTTCTGTTCTAGCTTTCTCAATCTTTTTTTCTTTAAAACCGTATCTTTTAAAAATTTTATTTTATCGTAGGAATGTGGGGTACAAGTGAGGATTAACTACGTAAGTAGGCTGCATGCAGGGCAAGTTTGCGCATCTTTGCTTAATGAACACTTCTCTGACAACCTCTCCTGAGGGATGCCCCTTCTCCCAACCCTTATGGTCATTATGTCTCTATCACTGCATGATGCTTATTTCCGTCAAACTACTCATTTCAAGTTATAATAATATACATATTTGTTCATATGATTATTTTCTGTCTCTCCACATTATTTGGGATAATTTCAGCTGTGTGAGTAACAGAATACTGAAAATAAGGGGATCTTAAATGAGACAGCAATTTATTTTTATCTCAGATAAAGTAAGTACAGAAATAAGCAATCGAGGGGTGGTGTGACAGCTGCACAGACACCAGGGCCTCTGGGCCCCTCGACTTTGTTGCTGTGCCATCTTTCTAAATGACATAACTCATGCTCCAGAAAGGCTGCCTAAGCTCCTGCCATCATGTTCATATTCCAGCCAGCAGAAAGAAGGAAGGGCACTGAAACATATACACCTCCTCCCTTTAAAAGGTGTCTTCTGAAATTTGAACTCAACTCTTATGCTCATGCCCATTCAATAAGAGCTATGACCACTCTTATCTATCAGGGAAATATCATCCTGCTTTTTGATGACCATGTACCCAGCTAAGACTCTGAAGCTTTACAATTAAAACAAAAGAGGGAGAAAAGGAATCTTGGGGGAAAACAATCTGATCCTTTCCACTAGTAAACAATGATATCCAGGAAGGATGGCATTGTGTCTTTCTGTCTCATCAACAGCCAGCCAGCACTGTGCAGAGTCAGCAGCCAATAAACAGTCACGAAATACATAAATGTATTAAATAAATTAACATCTCCCCAAAAGTGAAGAGTTACTTAGACCATGCAGAGGAGATGGCAGTAGCTATAATCTTAAAAACTTCTCTTTCCTATACGTTGCTAAACAGGGAAGTGACAAATCACTAGACTAAAAACACAGGAAAGAGGATGATTCTAATACTCGATCTCTCTGTACGTACAAATGCGTTTCCAGCTGCTGCTCTCTGTGTTCCCTCCCCTCTCCCTTCCAGGAAAACGTGTCTCCCTTGCTTGCTGAAGGTCAGTCCACCTAGCGTCTTGTATTGTCTTTATTCTGTATTCTGTTTACTGCTTCAGCCTTCAACCTCCTTATTCTTGCCTTTTTTCTTAGTGCTTCTGAATGCTCAATGCCTCGCACCCAGATTCCACTTCTTTCCTTTAGTAGCAAAAAACAAAGACAAGAACGTCTCTTGACCCCATGTCCCTCTCTTGCTACTGACTGCCCGCCTCTGCTTCTTCACAGCAAGCCTCTGGGTGTCCGCATTCCCCTCCTCACATGGCTGCCACATCCAGCCCGTGTTCGCTCCTGCTCCAAGCCTCTTCAGCATTTGGCTTTCTCAATCTGCTCCTTCCCACTCTTTCCTCTTTCGGTTTCTAGGCAACCTCTTTCTTGATCCACTTCTTCCCTCTGCAGCCACTCCTTGTCAGTCTCCCTGCGGGTCCCTGTGTTTTCCTGCCCCCTGTGTGGGGATGTCCCAGGCTCCACCCTGATCCTTGTATTCTCACTTTCCAGGAGGATCTCATCCCTGCTCACGACCGCACCGCCCACCCGCTCCTCCGACCCTCCCCCTTCCGTCCACCCAGTCTGGATAGAGACACAAACCACTCAGGTGTCTCACCAGAACCTAAAACTCAAGTTCCACAGATGCTCCCTTACTCGTCCTCGTCTCTCTATATCTCCTTTCCCGGGAAAAGAGGTCCCTGTCTCTCCAAACACCAAAGACAATTGTCCAGGATGTCCCACATGTCCTCTTCTTTTTACCTTCCCCATCCCCACATTCAACTAAGCACTGAGTCATGTTGATTTCTCTCTTACGGGCTTTTTGTGTCCACCTTCACCTCCTCACCCTGTGGCGTGACCTAACCATCGACCACCCCTGGCCTCCTCGGGTTCTCCCCGGTGTCCTCACAGGCCTGCACTTCCACCCAAGGCGGGCCCAAGCAATGTTTCCAACTGAATCTGATCACACACCCTCTCTGAGTGAAGGCCTCCCTATCACCCACAGACACAGCCACAGGCGCTGTAGCGATGTGATCCCCGCACCTGTCCCGTCCAACACCCTGGGGTTTCCTTGCTTGGCCAGGGCTTGACTGGGACCACCGGAACCCTTTGGACTTCTTGGAACACCGTGCGCCCTCCTTCCACACCAGCTCCAGGGCCTGTGAGTTCCTTCCCCATCCTTGTTTTTGGCCCGGCTATGCCTTTTCATCTTGAGGTTCAGCGCCACCTCCATAAGGCTTCCTTTCCTCTTTCACCCCAGTACTTGCTGTGGCTGAACTTAATTGCTTGTGTGAAATGGGATTGCCATTCTCACCCATTGGACTGTAAGCCCTAGGGAACACGGCAGGAGTCAGAGGCCCTGTCTGGCATTTCACTACCGTGTCTCTAAAACTCAGCATGGGCCCACACGCCCGGAGGGTTTCAGCAAATATGTCCAGGCTAGCACCAGATGTGTGCCCAGCTATAGCAACTCTTGCTGGCATTGTTGGTGCATGTGTTGTCTGTCCCTTCCTCAGACTCAGATCACTCACTAGGTTCTTGTCCCAGGCCTGGGTACTCTGCTAGGAGATGCTCATGCATACTTCCATTGAGTGAGTAACTGAATGTTTATTTTGTTCAGGCTTGGAAACTACAATCTTTCTGCACAGTGGAGCAGGGACAACAATGCCTTAGGAGAAATGTTGTTCCTGCTTGAGCAAAATGTGTACGTTAACAACAACAACAAAAAATCTTGGGACTCACTTTGTATTAACATGTAGTCTGGGGAAAGAGGAGGCTTTCATTTGAGTTTTTTAAAAAATCTCATGCCAAGCTAGAGTATCCTAGAAGGCCAGGGCTTGGCATGCTTTGGTGCCAGAGCAGTGGCTTTGTGTCTTACCAGTGCTTTGGTCAGCTACCTTTGGGCACCCTTGTGTCTCTAATGGGTCAGTTAACTTTCCAGATCCCAAACTTCCTAAGGACACAGTCTCAGAGGTGATCCACTGGGGTTTCATGCCAGACCCCACAGCAATTCCCTGGAACTCTCTGTGGCACCTCATTACTTCCAAGAGAAGGACCCCTTTGCAGTGTCCCTCTGAAACCCAGGGAATTCCATTTCCTGCCTAGCCCATGCCTGCTGCTCCAATGCAGGCTGGCATCCTGTGACGTAGCCCTGTGCCCTGCCACCTGGTCCTGCAGGGTCCTCCTTTGTGCCTCCCTCTTGGTGCAATCAGCCTCTGTGTCAGCTTCCTACTGCTGCTGTAACAAGTGACCACAAACTTGGTGTCTAAAACAACACAAGCTCACACCTCATGCTCTGGAAACCGGAAGTCCGAACTGAGTCTCATTGGTCTAAAGCCCAGGAACTCCATCTCCCCTGAAGGCTCTGGAGAGAATGCACTGTCTTGCCTTCTCTGGAGTCCCGAGGCCACTCTCACTGCTTGGCTCATGGCTGCTTCCTCCTTCTCCAAAGCCAGCAGCATCTCCGAGTCGCTCGACTCTCACCGGCTTCCATCCTCATGTCTCATTTGACTCTCCTGCCTCCACTTCTAACGACCCTGTGATTGCATTGTGCCCTTCCAGGTAACCTAAGATAATGGCCCATCCCAAAATCTTTCCCACATCTGCCGATCCCCATTTTCCCAGATAAGGCAGCATTCTCACAGGTGCCAAAGATTAAGATGTGGGCTCTGGGGAAGGAGCCATTATCCTGGGGACCACTTATCATTTTCACTCCACAAGAAACCATCCCACCCTTACTCAGGCCCCCAAACACGTTCTGTCCCCCCACACATTGTTTGTGTTGAAGTACTGACATCAGTGCACAGAGTGCTCTCTGCCTACTACCATCGAGTTTCATCAGGACACAGGGGCATCCTGTGACCTAACCATGACCCCCTGGCCTCCTCGGGTTCTCCCCAGCATCCTCTCTCATGTAATGCCCAGCACCGTGCTTGGCACAAGGTATATTCTCCAATGACCTTCAGGTAGCAAGAACCGGATTTTGGGCAGGTCTTTGTCAGATCCTTAATCTGTTGCTTGTGATTTCTCTATATCTAGTAAGAATTGGCCTGTGCTGATAAGCTGATGATTTTTATTACTGTCTAGAAGTGATTTTATGCCCACAGGTCTCTCCGGGAAATGAGGCAGGTGCAAAAATTGCATAGCAGCAAGTGCCATGGGTCTTAAGAAGTCTCAGATGCAGGCACAAGGAGAAGATGAGGCCCCATTGCTGGGTAAACAAGGATGGAAGGCACACAGGTCTAGCTGGATCTCCCAGGTGAATAGGACTTTTACGGCAGTACAGAGGGCAGGGTGGGTGAGGGAGAGAGCTCTGGGGGAAGGAACATGAGGACAGAGCTGGGAAGGAAAAAAATCCACGCGATCTCTACAGGAAGCTCAAAGGAGGTGCCCTCATCCATTTGGAAGAATTTTGCATTTAAATAAAAGAAAAATGTGATTTGTACACACTTTGTGTATGTGTGTGCATATTGTATGTGTACTGGTGCTTGTGCATGCATGGTATGTGTGCTATATGTGTGTTGGTGTGTGCATGTACGCTTTTTTGTTGGTGTGTGTACACATATGCTATGTGTGTTGGTGTATGTGCATGTGTGTGCGTGCTAAGTGAATAGGCATGTGTAAGGTGTTTGTGTGCATATGTGAGTAAATGTGTATGCTATGTGTGTGTTGGTGTGTGTGCATATATTCTGTGTATGTGGATGTGTGTATATGCTGTTTGTGTGGACATGTGCTCATGTTTTTTGTGTATATGCTATGTGTGTGTACCTATGCTCAGTGGCCTAGTGACCAGGGCAAGGGAGACCTGAGGGGAGATGACAGTGGCCCTTGGAGAGGCTCAGTCTGGGGAAAGGGGATGTGGAGAGGAGCTCTTCTTCCAGCAGGTTCCCGCAGAAGCAGAAGTCAGGCCACAATCAGCATACCTCACAAGAGCTGTGGGCGCTGGACTTGGGAGGAGGAGGAGGTCTGCGGGAACACCCAGAGCACAACCCAGGGGACTCAGGAGCTGTAACTCACGGAGGGCTCGTTCCTCAAGAAGGGTCAGGCCTGGCTTCGCGAACTGCTCCTCTCTCTCGTAAGCTCCCCTCCTGCTGCCTGGCCTCCCTTCTGTTTGAGCCCCAACGCTCTTTTGTAAGAATGACCTGTCTGGGGGGACTTGGAGGGAGTAAGAAATTAGGGCTATGCTGAGTCTATAGGACTTGGACAGCCATGGAAAGAGGAGAGGGAGTGAACAGAGAAGATGAGGGAGGAGAGAGAGGGAGGGGGCCACGGTGGGGTGAGAAAGACAGTGCCAGGAGCCCTGACCGAGCTGTGGGATGGAGAGATGTCGGAAAGGCTTCCGCAAAATGTGCACACACACACATTCACACATTCACAGACACACACACACACACACACACACACACACCCCTTTGTGTTCAGGACCAGTGCAAAATCTTAACCAGCACTCAGCAGTCCCGGAACTGTGTCCCTTCCTTTCTCCTGATGTTGCATTCACCCTGGGACTCCTGGGAGAGCTGCCGGGCTGGACAGTCTGGTCTCTGCACAGTCCTGAGGTCTCTGCAGCAGCCGTTGGCACCGCTGGGGGAGGCAGAGCCCAGGGTGGCCCTGCAGTAGGTGTTCAAGCCTTGCGTGAGGCTGCAGGGCTTTTTCTCCCCTTGGGAAGCGTGTTCCAGAGGAGGCAGTGGTGGGGCCATGCTGTGGGGAACATGGCCACACAGAATAGACCATCTAAGATCTGGACGCTTAGAGACAAAAAGAACCTTAGCGAGCACTTGGCCCCACTCTCTGTTGCAGAAATGAGAAAACCGAGGCCTCTTCAGAGGAAGAGAGGAGAGGAGAAAAGGAAAGAGGGGCCAGGGTTTGCCAAGCCCTTACATCGTTCCAGATGCTTCATCTTCGTTGTATCAATGAATCTTCCTGATAGCTCTAGGTCAGGCGTACCATCCATGGTGCAGAAAAGGCTACAGCACAGCTCAGAGGAGCCAGGTCAGTGGTCTAAACCCAGATCGCTAGTCAGCAGCACTGCCGGAGCTGACCTGACCTGCCCAGTTCTAGCAGCAGGATCCCAGCAATCCCAGCCACTCCTCCCGACCTCTCTGTACCACCCTCCCCAGAGCACAGCAGACACCTCTGCAAGTCTGCGTTCGGCAATCGTGATGGATGTGGAGTAGACAGGATTGTTGTGCTGGAAAGAGGTCTCAGGGGCCGTCCCTACACAGAAGGGCTCACCCAATGCTGGCAGTCCTCCATGGAGGTCCCAGGAATGAGCCAGGGAGGCCAGTACTGGCCTGCGTCTGCCTTTTGTTCTCCAGACACAAGCCAAACTTCTCTTCCCATGTGCTCGGGCCAATACTGCAGTTCACAGTCTGTCTCAACCAGCTGAACCCATGTCCACGACCAAGCACCCGCCTAACTTTAAACTGTACACTTGGTATCAAAGTCTAACCAGCTGCTTCATGGTGGTACAATAAATATCAACCACAGTGGTGAAGTCATGGTCTCAACCCAGCACTGCCCACTGAGGTGATCAACCAGCAGGTCTGATACCTAGAACTCATTCCAAAAGCAGTTTAAAAAACTCAGCTGAAGGCCCACACTTTACCTGTACAATGATCACTCGTGTACCTAATCTCGAATTGTACCCCACATCTTTAAAACAAAATTTTAAAAGATTTAAAAAGCTCAACTAAGCAAGACAACTCAATGAAGCTTTTTTCCATAACTTAAATTTTAGACAGTGAGTTAAGTTGTAGGCTTCTGATTATTATTTCCCACCTCCTGGCCATGCTGACGAAGCTCATCTCCTTGAACACAAAATCAGAAAGCTCCATCGCCACCTCCTGAAAGAGAAAAGTCACCAGCAAAGCCTTGATGCCAAGAAGTCCTCTACACACGCGTCTTGAGTCAGCTTGACACATGCTGCCCTTGTCTTCTGATGAGTGCTTGCAGCCATTTGGTTTAAATAAAAGCCCCCAAGATATCAAAGGCAGTTTCAGTAAAATCTGAAAAGGATTTTAAGGTGAGGAGTGTGTGACTCACAAGGAGCTGGGCATCTGTGTTTCTCCTCTCTGCTGTGAGAAGCTCAATGAGTCACACACACAAGTCTCCCCTTGGATGTCCACGAGTAACTTCCCATTAAAGTTAGTGGAAATTAGTCTATGCATGGAAGAGGGAGAGCCAGTGATGGAATCGCAACTCTAAGCCGCAGTGTTCTTACTCAAGGCCCTCCAGAATCTCTGTCGTTATGGTCTTCCTGTGCTCCCTCCAATAGTTCCATTTATTACTGAGCCAAATAACAAGTTCAGGTTTTTGAAAAATCCCAGGCCTTGTCAGAGTGAGGTTTGACTAAGATAGAAATTTGCTGAAGACATGGTCCACTGGAAGATACCTCTTCCTACTTAACCTCTGTAAAATAATGAGGCTTTTAAACATTCTTCTAAATTTCTTGAAAAATAATAGAGTTTGAGGTGATATCAGTAGAGGGATTAATAAGGACAATAAAGCACATTTTGTAGACCAAAGCAAAGGAATAAAAACCAGAGAGTTGCAGTGAAAGCAGAGGAATATGGGCAGGAATGACTGAGCATTGAAAGTAATGAACATATGGAACACATGAAGAGACAAGGCCAGTGCAGCACAAAATTAATTCAAACCCCTGACTTATTTCAAAGGAGGGGAGACCTGTCGACAGATGGTGAAACATCAGGAACGTAGGATTAAGATAAATTTTTAGAGGACAGGTGTGCAGGACAGAATGGCCTTTTCTGCTCTGAAATGCTCTTCCCTCTTTAATATTTCATTGCCAGTTGGGTCCCAAGGCACAGCCCACATTAGGTACCCGTTGCAATATGCCCTTACAAAAGTGCTGTATGTCTTGTCTTTGTTACGAGGCTGAACTTTAGTCCATTCAGAGAGAGATGTATGGCTCCTTCCCCTCTTCACAGGGATGCTCTGGATCCCAAATTCAGAGGAACTCCTCATTTACAAAGACGCCTGGTTTGATAGATAAAGAGGCCCTGCACTTTAATTAACAATCAGAATGATATTTCAGCGCATGAAATGCTAGTTCATAAAGAGATTTGCCTCTATACGTTTAACTATATACACATGTAACAATTTTATACATCAAAACCAAATAACAAAATCAAAACCACTATGACAAATGAAAAATATTTGCTACATATGACACATCAGCACCCTGAAAATATAAACAAATCTAAGAAAAAATAACACTGTCAAAGAAAATAAACAAGCAATTGAAAATATGATAAATAATTCTGTAAAAATTATTTAATTCATCAGAATTATAATTTAAATTAAGGTAAATGACACATACTGCTTGTACCTATCAGACTGATTAAAGATGAAAACAAAAGCAAATGAGTATTTTGAACTAAGTAAAAAAAGTAAATATATTGGTGGTAAGAATATAAATTTGTCCAGCACTTCTGGATGACAACTAGTCAAATTTTAGCAAAAACCACATAAATGCTCATACTTTTTTACCTAAAAATATTGCATTGAAGATATTCCCTAAGTTAACAGCAAAAATACATCCAAAGATATATACAGTGTAGCTTACTGCACAGTCCCTTAAAATGTCTACCAGTAGACAAGTGGCTAGGCCCTTTTATTAATTCAACGAATATTTCTTGACCGTCTACTATGTGCCACTTGTTATTTTGTGTTCTTTGAATATGGCAGCAGGGAAAAAATATGGCATAGCCTCGTCCTGCTGGAGCTTCTATTTTAGCTGAGGACATAGACGAGAAACCACTAAAAACATCATCATCCAGGCAGCAGTGCATGCCAGGAAGAAAAACTCAAAAAGAAAAGAAACAGAGAGTGAAAGAGTGCTCTTCTAGCAGAAATAATTAGCAGCCACTAAAATGATGTCATAGGGAATACTTGATACATTGGGGAGAAGTCTACAATATTTTAAAATATAAAATAATAAATACAATTCTATGAAAATGCATGTAAGAACTAATTTTATGCACAAGAAAACTGAGATCAGCACTGAAATGCTTACAGCAGTCATCTCTAGGTGATGGGATTGCAAGTGATTTTTTTAAAGCTATTTCTTATATTTTTCAAAATATCTACTCGATTATATACTTTTACAAAGAAAAAATTAATAGAAAAAGAGCTCAGTTTTTCTCCCCTGAAAATAGCAATAAATATCCCTCCTAAGAAACTCGTTTTGTGCACGGAATGAGTCAATATGGGCTCATCAGGAATGCACAACACAACAAAGATAGAGGTGACAAGAAGGTTGGGGACGCCTGTGCTGCTCCCTCATGCGTCTGGAGAGGGGTTTCAGCCCCTCTATTTGATGCTGGGGTTTCAGCCCCTCTATTTGATGCTGGGGCCGAGACAGAGATCTCCAGATGGAAGACTGCAAGATATACTTGAACCAGGGCACTCTCCGCCCTGGCAGTGTAGGGGTGACAGAAGAAATGAGGCCTCCATGATCACATACATGTGGAACCCAGGAAGCCCCTCCTCGCTGTTTTACCCTGGTCTTACACTCTGCCTCGGTTCACACAGTCTCATCCAAAGAGCTGGCACTTCTTTCTTGGTTAGCGAGAGCATTCTTCAAAAATAGCTGTACTGAACAACCACAGAGGGGAGAATCTTCAGCCTTTGAAAACATAAAACTATTAAAAATGTGTTGACGGAGACGAGACTAACTTTCAAAGGCGTGCAAATATACAGTGGTCATCTTGTTCTTAGACTCTCTACCACACATGTGCAGAATTAACAATGCCTAGATTATTCAGATTGCTTCAGTGTATAAGACACATTCACAGTCTCAGTCCTATTTATCTTCCAAATATCACCTTGTTGAGTAGAGCAGCTCTTATCTTCCCTTGACAGAGAGGGAAAGTGACCCACAGAGTGACCACTGCCTCCAGGGATACTGACTTCTGCGACCCAGCGGTGGCAAGGAATCAGTGTGGAGCCCTGGCTTGGGGCTGTGGGTGCTGGGTTCGCAGCCAGACAGACAATGAAAACGCTGCTGGGATCCTACAGATTCCAGACCAGAGAGCTGTTTATCTTGTACTTTTGTATCCTGCAGGATTGGACTTGGCATTTTAAACCTTCAGATTATAGCCTCTCAGGACTTGGGCTGAGGTTTATGAGAAAATGGATCTGATGCTGGGCAGCCTCATGCATGGAGGAGCCTATCTAAAAAGCGTTGGCCTCTACTCTGCGTCCATCGACCACGGCTGCAAATGCTTCCCCTGGTGGGGCCAGCCAGCCTGCCCACTGGCCTCAGGGCCTTGGGAAACTGCCAGCCCTGCTGCCATTTAACACATTGCAGGAGGTAACTCCCAACACTGGCTATAGACACTTTGGAAGGAAAGACACCATCGATCGACTTGCAAAGCCAGGAGGGGAAAGACAACATGCATTTGGTGTTACTGGCAAGGAAATGCGCATTTTGAGGATACGCAGGATGCTCTGACTGAGCGACACAACTGGCCACCATGTCCAGCCCTTCCCGGCACTGCGGGGCCAACGTCCAGGCTGTCTCCTCCCCCGACCTACTCCTGCATTCCTGGCTCTTTCTGTCCCATTTGTGTGATGCCTTTCAGGACTCAGTCCTTAGCTTTGTGCTGTTTTGTTTCTGCGTGTACTGTCCAGAGGAGTTCATCCACCCTCGTAAGTTGATGGCAATGCCAGCGAGATGGCACTCCACCCGCTGTGTGTAGGTCTGCCTTCTCCCATGGACCCAGGCTCTGTGCTTGGAAGTCCTTCACCTGGGTTCATTCAAGCGAAACACATCTCATACTGGATTTGCTATGTCTTCTCCCGAGCCCCCTTCCTTTCCTGATCACTACAGCACTCTATGTGGCAACATCCTCCAGGTTCCAGTTGAGCTGGAAACCTCCAGGTTTCCCCTGAGCAGCTGCTGTGCTCTGGGAACTGTGTCTTTTAGTCCTCACAGTGGCCGCATGGATGAGGGAGGAAGCGTGGATCAGAGAAGGAGATGTGTGCCCGAGATAACAGAGCACAGGAGAGGCAAAGTCTGGTTTTGTCCACACGCTTTCCAAAACTCCATCACCACTTCTCTCACACCCTGGGTCCCCCACACCCTGCCAACCCCACCACCCTTCTCGCCCACTGCCACTCTCCCAAGAGCTACCTGCATGCTCTTCTAAGTACCCACTACACAGAGGGCCCACACACATGGCCTCCTCACACTCACTCCCCTACTCGGCCCCAGACTGTGCACACCACCCTGCCGGCCCCCGTTCAGAGCTGTGATCGCTTTGGTGTTTTCTGCCCGAGAAACCCCCACCCACCTGCACCTGTAGGGCTGATCTACACCAAGGTAAAGCAGCGTACACAGCTGAAGGACAGGCAGGCTTCCAGCCAGACCCACCCATAGGCGGCAAAGACCTCCAAGTGCTCAGCCTGTTTTTCCTCTCCCCTCAGAGGGAAATAACACTGGCCCTTACCCCAAAGAGTCATTTGGAGGCAGCTGTGGTCACATCATAGAAAACTCATCTAATGGTTATCATTGTCAGTGTTACTCTATTGTCACAATAAACACCTGTGCCCAGGTGCTGTCTGCCCTCAGAGAGCCTCCTCCACACTTTCCCTCTCCTGCCTATCTCTGTAAATCCTCTTCTCCCTCAAGGTCAGCATGTTTCAGAGGATGCACTCTCCCTGTAACTCTCTAGTGACTTGTCCACGTAAGAGGCCCTTATAGATTTTACCCTCTTCTAAGTGGGAGATAAAGCTTGGGGAGGAGCCCCTGAAAGAGGTGATTTTTATTGCTGCTGTGGCATGAAGAAATGCACCTGAGGCTCCTGAGTCAGGCTGTGGAAATGCCTCTTATCTCTCCCTAGCTGAGCAAAATTAGTTTCCTCATCTGTACAATGGGGATACTAATAATACTAACTTTATTTAGAATATGGAACTTCAGGGTTGTTTAAAAAACCTCTAAAATGGAGATAATGCTGTTAATTGCCTTGTGGAAGTGTTATGAGGTCACTATTGAGGATGAAATGACGAGGGTGAAAATTCACAACTAAATACATTCATATGTTTTAAATTCAAACAGTCATTTTAAAACAGAGAGACTCAACAATCATGCAGAAAACAGGCTTGCACCAGGAAAAAAAAAAAGCCAAGAAGGTGGGGAAAATGTAGGTCAGATTAACAGCAACTGATATCTTTACAATACGATGGACAGGAGATGGCCGGTCCTGAAAGTGTGGATCAGGGACAGACGACAGGATGCAGTGGAGACAAGAACCAGCCACCCCAGGGACACGCCAAGAACACCTTCAGAATCTCATGAGGCCTTAGGGACCCAACTCTGGGATCAGGGCATGGGAGGCAGGAGGTGAAGAGTGATGCATTTCTGGGTGCCAGGAGGGGATGTTTCCAGATGCCAGGAAGGGACCAGCCCACGGGAGGGCCACCTGCCCCGAGGGAGGACTGAGCGGGAGCAGCGCAGGAAGGTGAGCTCAGACAAGACGGGCTCATGCCCACGGAGGTGCTGGGGAATGGTGGGCTACAGAGCCCTGGGCGGGGACTGTTCCTACTTCTAAGGCCACCAGAAGGGCCTGACAACAGCAGTGACAGGCCACTCCAAACTCCTCCCACAGTGCTGCTCCGTGGATACTTTGTTGTTGTCGTTACTGTTGTTTGTTTGTTTTAGTTCTGCCTTATGGGTACTGCGCAGACTCTCAATCCCCAGCCTAAATTCATTTCCCTTTGGAAGCAAAGCTTAGCCAATGCTGTGCTGATTGTGTCCCCCAAAGGGACATGTTCAAGTCCTAACGTACCTGCGAATGTGACCTTGTTTGGAATAGGGTTTGTTCAAATGTAATCAAGTTAAGATATAGAGTGGACCCTAAATCCAATGACTGGTGTCTTTAGAGAAGAGGTGAAGATGCAACCACGCAGAGGGACGACAGCCAGGAACCTCAGCGTGGTTCCCCCTGAGGATATAACCCCAGCTTATATTCCTGAGGAGGGCTGCAGTGTCTTACCTTCCTGGGTCTGTAGCTTCCTGAGCTGGGATTTAGAGTGAGCCCAGTGCTCACTGCCTGGAATCCTCGGTGCCATCACCTGATCTAGCTCTCTGGATGAGGAACGTGAGTCAGTGTCTTTAATGAGCAGCTCGCCAGCCGCTACTGGAACTCACGACAGGCCAGGCAGCCGGTGTCATCCCAGGCGGCTGCAATGGCTAGAGGCTCTTATTTATACTGAGTCAACTCTGATGCCTCCCTACCCCTGAGACACACACACCTGCTCTGCCCCGCTTGACCCTGGTGCTCCTGGCGTGTGCTGTCCCAGGGGGACTCATGAGCTGGAGCTGCAGCCCAGGGCTGCCAGTCCCAGCCTCCCATCCTTGGCAGTCACACAGATTTACAGGGACAGGCTGCTGAGGAACCTGCGCCCTCCCCTGAAGCCAGTTCCCTGTGTGTGAGACCAGGGTGGAATCAGCCTGGGCGGCACCTACTTTCCCATCCGGTGAGGCAGGACTAAGTCACACCTGCCTGCAGGCAGGAGGGGAACCTGGGGCCCCACAGGGAATTTTCCAGGCAAAGCAGGCCCACCCCGTTCTCTAGGTCCTGAGCTCCAGTGGCATTGGCCCTGCTGTCCCAGACCACCTTGAGGCCCCTGAGTCCCCTGCCTGTCCTACCAGGGTAAAGACCCCTACTTCTATCTCCCTTGGGTGGTAGCTGAACAAGCCCTCAGTGTCTCTCCTGTTGGGGATGACAGCTTTGCTTCAGACACAGACTCCCATCCCAATTCTAGACTCTGTAGCTGGGAGATTTGGGGCAAGTTATGGATCCTCCAGGAGACAATTGTTCCTGCCTTACAGTTGCTGCAAGAATTAAAGAAGATAAATTGTGTAAAGCATCGAGTGTAGTGCCCTCACACAGTGAACACACAAAAGGCAAATTTATTTTCCACTCTTAATCATTCTGATCAACGGTATATTCCTTAACATTTATGTCTGAGGATCCTTCCTGGACAGTCGTTCACAGTGTGGCAGGCTCAACTTTTTCACTGAATATACAGCATTTCAACAAGTACAAAAGTGGGCAAAATCGGCTTTAGTTATATCTTAGCAAGCTTCAGTTTTCTCTCGACCCTAGTTCTCACTGAGGGTTCTTCCAGGTGGCATGGGCCTTGTGTGAGACCTTGCTGGCTGAGAGTGCGGCCAGTTCAGGCCCTGAGGGCTGCCAGCTTCACAGAGGGAGTACTCTGACTTAGGCCCAGCCTCGGCACCTGCTGGCGTCTCTTGAGAGTCAAGAGCCTTGTGATCTTTGGCCTTTAAGCCTCTGGTCTGTGCTTGCACATAGCTATCCACCGGTGGCTCCACGGAGCCATCCTGTGCCCTCATGGCCTCAACCCCCAAACCTGGGCGTGTCCACCTGTGTGCTCTCCCATCGGCCCCTGCACACAACTTAGGAGGCTCCTTCCCTCTCCAAGAAGCTGCCCAAAGTTCTGGTACCTCCCTGTGATGGGGGACATAAATCGCTGCACTTCTGACTCCACCAGGGCATAGCCATGTCTGGGGAGCGTACCGGGCTCTGCTCAGGGATGGGGCTGCTTTCAGCCCAGCTCCCAGTAAGTCAGACTTTTTCTACCAAAACCCAGAAGCATCCTGGAGAGCCATCTTCTGGTCTGAGGATCGTCTTCTCAGGGGTCATCTCTACCCAACAGGCACCCACGCTGCTGGCCATGGTGTCCCTAGCCTCTCCCGGGTGCTATGCATAGCACATGGAAAAGAGACAGTAAATATTGACTATATTTGAAACACAATGCTCCCACTTTATTTCAACAGAGATTTTTAAAAAATGCCTCCTCTCCATGGGCCAATAAAATGAAGTAAAACTCAAATCCGTGTCCATGCAATTTCAGAAAGGAGAGATAATTTAGTGGAAATATTCCTCTCGGTGAAACCCACTCCACAGCCTACTGGCATCTACTGTGAACATTACACATAGATGCAAGATTATATTCTTCTTCTCAAAACCCAGATGTAGAACCTGAGAAACTGGGAAGGCCTGTGTCCCTTTCAAAGAATCTCTCCACACAGCCCGGGAGGCTCTGCCAACTCTCCTTCAGGCCTGACCAGGGGCTGGACCGGAGACAAGGGCTGACCCAGGAGAATTACAGCTAGGCCCCTGCCACCTGCCCTGCTGGTACTACTCCCTGGGATCCTCAGCCAGGGAACTCATATGGCAGCAAGGCACAGGAGCCTCATGCTGGGCAGCTGGGCAAGGCTCCTGGAGCAGCAGAGGACACAGGATATGCTTGCACATACACACAGAGATGACAGGACACACTCACTCACACCCAGAGGACATGGATGCACTCTCACAAATATACACACAAGAACAATGTCACATTCTCCCATACTCACTCACAGAGGACATGGATACACTCTCACATACACAAAGAGAGAATGAGGACATACAGAGGATATGGACACACTCTCACATACTCACACACGAACAGGGAACAAAGGATAGACTCACATATACACACAGAGGACAAAGGACACACTCTCACATACACATGAACAAGAGACAAGGGTCGACTCACAAACACACACAGAGGACATGGACACACTCTCACATACTCAAACATGAACAGGGGACAAGGTATAGACTCACATATACACACAGAGGACAAGGGACACATTCTCACATACACACACAGAGGACATGTGGCACATTTTCACATACCCACACACTCAGAGGACACATGACACACTCAAATACACACAGAGGAGACACGTGACACATTCTCACACACATAGAGGACATGGGCACACTCCCATATACATGCGCACTGACAGACAACACATAGTTATACCACCACACATAGACCATACACACCCACACCCCCCCACACACACGAGTACACACACACATGCCCACCCCTCACACTCACCTCTCTGAAGCTATCACTGGGCTGGTCGGCCTGCATCTTCCCACCTCCCCACCCCTCCCAGCTCTGCTGCCTCTTCTCAGTGTGATGATTTCAGGGCCTTCCCTCTTTGTCCCCACTGCAGGGCTCACCTGCCACCTTCCTCTGCCCTGCACGAAAGTGGCCTGCTCTCTGGGGCACGGGCCTGCTGGTCTGATGGTGTGCCCTGCCCTGTTCTCATGGGCCACGCGCATCTGCCCACCGGGCAGGGGTCTCCTGGGGCTCAATAAAAGGCTTCACAGGCCGGGGCATCGCAGAGTCATACCAGGGCTGTGCACATGCCATGGTTCCCGGGTGTCTCTCCTGCCAACAGCAGGGCAACTGAAGCCTGGCCTCACAGGTGTGCAAAGCAAAGGCAGCCACTGCCCCCCCATAACAGGAGGGTCTAGCTGTTGCCTGCTATGGGGACCTGACGCCCAGCTCCCCATACTGCCCTGAGCCGTCCTGTACCCAACCCCATACCCAGACACATGAGCCTCCACAGCATGCTGCTCCCACAGGGCACTCTACTCTCATACCCCCCACACCCTGGCTCAGCACGGTCACATCCAACACTTCCTTCATGGCCCAGGCCTGACAAGGCCTCCTCCTGGAGGTCTTCCTGGAGGCTGGGTGTGGTGGCTCAGCCTGTAATCCCAGCACTTTGGGAGGCCGAGGTGAGTGGATTGCCAAAGCCTGTGGGTTCGAGACCTGCCTGTGCAACTTGGCAAGACCTTGTCTCTACAATAAGTCAAAAAATTAGCCAGGGATGGTAGCACACACCTGCAGTTCCAGCTACTTGGACGGCTGAGGTGGAGGGAGGGTCTGAGTCCAGCAGGTTGACACTGGGGTGGCCGTGAGTGTGCCACTGCACTCCAGCCTGGGCGACAGAGTGAGACTCCAACTCAAAAAAAAAAAAAAGATTAAATCCTTGCTCTTCTCAGAATAACTACTTGTAAGAAATCTGGGCTGGGCACAGTGGCTCAGCCTATAATCCCAGCACTTTGGGAGGTCAAGGTGAGTGGATTGTCTGAGCTCATGGGCTCAAGACCAGCCCGGGCAACTTGGCAAGACCTCATCTCTACAATAAATCAAAAAATTAGCCAGGCATGGTAGTGTGTGCCTGTAGTTTCGGCTACTTGGAAGGCTGAGGTGGAGGGATCGCCTGAGTCCAGCAGGTTGGCACTGGGGTGGCCATGAGCATGCCACTGCACTCCAGTCTGGGTGACAGAGTGAGACTTCAACTCAAAAAAAAGAAAAAAGAAATCTTCCTGGATTGCCAGTATGCACAAGCTTTCCCCTGCATCCCCATCACCAGCTGCCACTGCCCTCAGCTTGCTCCGAGATGCACCCATTTTCCGAAGCTCAGAGCTAGCACATACAAGTCAACCCCTCCTTCAGGCCTCCCGCTGCACACTCTCTCCATGATGTGCTTTTCCAAGACCTGCCACAAGTGTATTTGCCTTTTGTGAAATGTCTGTGTCCTGTACCATCTCTGTGGGTGCTGGGGTATACCTCTCATGATGTGTGCACACAAAAGACCCTCCAAAATTGTTACTGAACAAACTACTTTCAATATTCCCAGAATTTAGCTGACTGAATTGGAGCAAGGGCCCCCAAAATGCCTGACTGGTAAATACTGGAAATTCTACGGCACCAAATCTAACAGGTAGATATCATGCATAGCAATTCTGAGGTATTAGAATTCCCTGTATTTATCCAAACTTTGAAGTGTATCTGCTGCATTTAACTTATGCCCCCTCTTTCCTCCCCCATATTAATTTGCCTCAAATGGTAAAGAGATCATGGCCTATTTTAGACATAGCAAAGACTCAAGTAGGTTGCTATTATTTATAAGAAATGAGCTCCAAATACTCCCCAAAGCCAGATGTAGGATGTATTTATAGCACAACATTGAACTCTTGAATTTCCTCTTCCTGAGTGTGGGGAGGTTGATGTCTTTTCAAAGAGGGCTCCAGTCTCATGCCGGACCCGGAGGACCGTGGCTTCTGTCCTGACCTCAGGACACTTTGGTTCACCATTTGACTTGTATTATAGCCCTTAAGAGACTTCACTGATATCCGCCTGCTGCAGTGAAGTGTAGGTAATTAACTGAACCTCACGGAGAGCTGCATGGCGAATATGAACTGTGTTCAGGAGGTCTTATCATTGCCTGAAGACGCCCTGGGAACAGTTGCAGAGCTTCCAGGGGTCTTTACCTGTGAAGCCCCACACCTGGCAAGGACCCCCCTCCCGGATGGCTGTGGGTTACCTTGAGATGCACGTTTATGATCAGGTTAAGAGGTGAGGACCCCCAAGCCCTCCAGTCAGGCCCACAGATGGGACAGAAGCACAGGCCTGCTTTCTTCAGGCCCATGCTGAGGTCTACTGTCACAGGCAAAGGACGGTCAGTTGTGGATCCCCACCTGATAGAGGGGACAGGACACCAGTAGCAATGCCTGCCTGTTAAATGGAGGTGATGCTCTTAATGCAACAGGAGTGTCATGGAACTTCAGAGAGATGCACGACACATTCCTGGCACATGTTAGCCGTTCAGCAAACACTGGCTCCTTTTCTCTGTAACTTTGTGGCCTATGTTTAGGAAGATAACTGCCATTCCATGGGAAATATCAGCCTCAGGGTCAAAAGGACTTGGATTTGAAATGTGGTTGATATCTGCTAGGTGATAGAATTTAATCTCTCTGAATCTAGTTGTCTTATCTGTAAATTGTGAAGACAAGCGCCTTGCAGAATCATTGTCAAGATTAACCGCGGGTCGCTCCATAGCTGAAGTTCCATCAACACCCATCCCCTTCTCAGCATAGAGCACTCAGGCGCACACTGACCTGGTGTAAGACATCAGTCTAGGCCTTCCGGGCCGGATGCCAGACTTGGTCTCGGAGCTCAGGCATCTTCCAAGTCCTTACCCATCTCACGTGTTCACGTCCCACTGGGTAGTTCTCTCTAACTTCCCCTTGCTTGGCCCGGCCCCAAGGTTGGTCAGCCCTGCTGCCCCCTGGGTCCTGGCAGGTCTGGTTAACAAATGGCCCATAACTGTGTGATGGATGGGAGGCTGGACAGCCAATGAATTGGTGTATAGATTCTGCCGAAGTCAGTCTGTCCCTGGCAGTGCCCAAAGCTCAGAGAAGTCACAAAAACAAAATCTTTAAAAGAGCAAGTTTTGTACCGCCTTGGAGTGCTTTATGGGTCCTGCAGCTGCAACCAGTCGTGGATACTTGTCCATCCTCCAGAAGACAGAACTAATCAGCTCTGAGGGATGCTCCTTCTCAGAAATGAAAACTGAAGTCCTGATTAACTCCTCTCTCCTCAGCACATCTGAATATCTGGACGATTGCCCCAGATTTCATGTTATCTTTGTGAGATAACAGTTCCTGATTAAAACTGTCACCTGGAGAGAGGCCATGCAATTGAGGAAGCCAGGAAAGCAGCCAGGGATGTCTTGACATTATTGTCCACACCAGTTTTGGTGAGGACAACCTCTCTCAGTGAAGCTGGACAGCCCTGCAGACTGCTGGCCACAGCCAACAACATCGTGGGTTTTGCTCAGGGGAATCTTGATTTGTTCAAAGGAGCGACGCTTTTGCCCCCGTAACTGCACAGAAACTCTCTTTCAATCAGTGCCCAGTAGATGTACCCCAGGGCAGCTCTGCGTGGCCTCCTGTGGCCAGCTGTCCCCACACCCACAGCCTCCGGTCAGGACTCTTCTCCAGCATGAGAAGATTTGCTCTAATTAGTATGCATCGCCTCTACCCTCCTCCCTCACCCCACCCCTGGATGCATTCTTGCCTTACGTGGGAGACACAAATTCTCCATCTTCCATTCTCCCACAAAGCCTGCTTCCCGGGCCCCATCTGTATCAGGCCAAAATGCGATGAACACTCCCCTGAGGATGGTTGAGGGGCCTGTGCCTGCCCTCAGCCCCACAGAAGGTAACATGCAGCATGAGGTGTGGTTCTGCCAGCCTGTCATGGGCCAGAATGAATCCACAGAATGGCCACTCAGGGACAGGGAAGTGTCAAAGAGGGGCTGTCACTAACTGAAGATCTGGAAGGACTGGCTTGTTCACTGTGGCCCAGGGAAACCGCAGAAGTGCAGGAAGAGGCCTATTCTAGGCGTGAGTGCATAGCAGGTTCATTTCCATCTTTATACTGCAGGAGAACCCACAGCTCACATTCTCTGTCCTACCAACCTCCCTACTTGGACTCCATCTGGGTCTTGACACGTGCCTGGACCCGTGTTGGAACAAAGGAGTCAGGTGGCTGCCGGCAGGAGGCAGTGGGACAGGAGATAAGCAAACACGATTTGTCTGCAACTGGCTCCGGCGGGCTCGGACAGACAACACACAGCCATCAGCCTGATGATGAGACACCCAGATACAACAGGAAGATGTGTCCCAGGACCGCTCTCCTTTCTGCCTGTTCTTAGCACACTTCTGAAGTGTAGGTGAGGAGTAATAGTTGTGGCAGTGAGGAGGGCGTCCCTGACAGGTCATTTCAGCAGGTTCTACAGACCCCAGAAAGGAAAGGAATTTCTATCATGTCATTTGGGGTTTCAAGGTTTACTGACATGACCCATCCCATGTACCCTGAGTTCTTCAGTTTGGCAAGTACGGGCCTCAGTCTCATGTGTCAGGGCCCCAGAACGACCCTCTGAAGTAGGAAGAGAGACCCAGGCAAGCACACTGTGTCCAGAGGGCTTCACAATCTGTCATCCCACCTGGGGCTGGGTCCTTGCTGCTCTGATCACCGTGGGCTGAGGTTGGCAGCCCCTACTCTGGGCCTTATATCAACTTTTCAGCACAACTCTGCCCACAGCAGAGATGCACCTATACGCATCGACCCCACCTGGCCAGGCAGCCTGATTGGGCCAGCCCATCAGATTTTTTACTTTGGAATTGGAACACAGAGATTTGAAGTCCTTAAACTGAAAAAAAAAAGGGTTTGGTTGGGCCTGGGAAGGCATAGAGAGAACGGAACAGAGCAGAGAGCAGAAACAGCAGGATGGAGTCCAGGATGAAGTCCAGTGACACAAAGAGCAGTCTCCCTGACATCCATGGCCTCCTGGCCCCTTGTCCCAACCCGAGAGGGATGGGCTGCAACTCTTATCTTTGTGTCCCATGTGCTAGGCCTGTGCCCTTAATTGTTTCAGAGCTAATCCCAATGTGTTTCCACAAAAAATGATTCCTGAGACAATGTCAATCATCAACCTTTCTAGAGTACTTACCACGAACCAGGTATTCTTTCATTCACTTCGTATGTGTCATCTCAAGAACATTCAGATGAAGCTTACAATGTCCTCTTACGTCTTGTCCCATTTTACAGGCTTAAAAGAAAATGTGAGACAGACTGAGAATCTATGGGTTGCCCAAGACGACAGGAACAATAAACAGCAGAGCCATGGACTGGCCAGTGGGTGGTGGAGAGGCCCGGTCATATCCCTTGTCAGGGAGATCTCAAGGTCTCTGGGAATGTAAGACTAGATTGCGCTACATTCGAATAACAAGGAGAGCTTTCAAGTCTGTTTGGTTCTCAAAAAAAGCTGTCAGATTAGAGGTCTTTCCTGAATTGTAGGTTTGGTTGACCCTGTCAATCTTCTAAGTGACTGTTACTTTGGTTAGACTGTTATTTCTAAGCAAACTTAAGGAAAAGTAACATGAGGAACTTAAGTATTACAATAGCAAAAATAGCCACAATAGTGAGTAACAAAAATTTAAGACTGGTTTTTAGCCACTTTCTGACTTTAAAGGTCAGCTGAAAACATAAAAAAGCCAAACATTATAATGGCAGGTGCTCAACTTAGCTACTTAGCATGTACATGGATTTTTCCAACCCAGTCTCTACTTTGTCCAAGTATGACAGGAGGTATTGGCTAAGGGGCAAACACTTCCTTGCTTGGGCAAGGTATAATTTAAGGTAATTCTGCTGTACAAGGGAGCAAAAGGCAAAACCCAATAGACTACAGAAAGCAACATATACGAGGCCCAATATTTTAGAGCACTTCTTTACATTCAGGTCTGGCTCAGGGGTCTTGGGCGAGCAGTCAGCTTCCGCTGTTGTCTGCCTCACTTCCAGATCAGTTTTAGCTGCAAGTCTCTGATTGTTTCTGAATCCCAGAAGTGGGTAGAAGCTTTCTTTAAATGAAAACCATGAATCTAAGAGTCAACACCTTTTAGTTTGGCAGCACAGAGATTGGCAAGGGAGTACCTGATATGGACCTTTTCAGGAAGGTTGAGAAAATGCTTTTGTGTATGCCTCTTCCAATAGACAAAATTACCATTCTGAAGATTGTGATGTTTTGTATTTGTCTCCTGAAAACACACTGTAAAAACAATGTTTTACCAGTTTGTAGATTGTGTTTAAAGCCTTAATTTTTCCTTTACAGTATTGATGAATTTTTTTTTATCAATTGGATATTAAAATCACAGGAAGCTAAAGGCACTGGCCATCCAGTGATAACTTCAAAAGGTGACAACTGTGTTTTCCAAAAGGTACAGACCTTAGGTTCATTAGGACCAGGAAGTGCCTTTTACCAGGGCAATTTTAATGCTTCCTCAAGTTTTTCCAGTTCGGTTTTTGATAACGTCATTTGTTTTTTTCACCAATCTGGAAGATTAAGGGTGGGAAGCACAATAAGAATGTTGTAATATGGACCAAACTTGGCAAACTTACCTTGTAACATGACCAATGAAGTGAGCTCCTCGGTCACTATGTACTTCTGAAAGTATGCCCTGAGTAGCATTAATCTTTTCTAATAACAGCTTTGCAACAGCTGAGGTAGTGGCATGCCAGCAACAGAGTGCTTCTCCCATTGAGAAAATGTGCAAATCATAACAAGAACGTATTTATAACTTTGAGAGGAAGGTAACTGGATGAAATCCATTTGCCAAATCTCAAAGAGTCCCCTAGGCAAGTCAAAATGACCCAGAACTGCCTGATTCATCTTTCCTGGGTTGAATTTTGGACAAGCACAAGCAAACAAATGTGGTTCTTGAAATGTTTTCTTATCAATAATGTTTCATAAAACTTCTAAGTTTATCAGATGCCCAGAGTCATCTGATGTGTCATTTTGAGTAGGGAATTTTCTTAGATTCTGGTAAAATTGGTTTATTATTGGTACCATAACGTAAGTTTGTTGCTGGGCAAAACATGCAACCGTTAGCAGCCCAGTAAAGTGTTTCTTTATGTGATGCTCAAGACTGTGTATCTTCAACAACATCTTTAAATTCTTTTTTGGGGAAAATAATCCATATTAACTATAAAGTTTTCAGTCTTGGTGAAATTCAAGGCAGCCACTTTTGCGGTGTGATCAGTTAGGCTGTTTCCTTTAGCCTCGTCAGATTCTAGTTTTGAGTCGCCAGAAATTTTGACTATATCCAAGACAAAGAGAAGCTGAACTGAATTTGCCAAATTATTGACAAAAGTTCCATTTTTAATTTGGTTCCCTCCAGAGGTTAAAAATTCTTTGTTTTCAGAGCATACCAAAACATAAACAGCTCTAAAGGCAAAATGGCTATTATAGTAGTTATTTTTCATTTCACCTTTCACCAGAAGATAAATCTTGGTTAAGGCATGAAGTTCTACTTATTGAGCCAAAGTAGCCATCAGCAGTGGGTTCTTTAGCTACTTCAAAAAGGGTGGTAATAGCATGACTATCACTATATTTTCCTTCAATATCTCTCCCATGTGATCCATCACATTCTGTATTTGGTATGAGGGTTTCCTATAAATTAACTCTAGGTTTTAGTAGCTGGCCAGTTAGATTTAGACAGTAGTATGGTTTATCATCATCAGGTAGGGAAAGAAATATTTCTGGATTACAGTGTTGCAGCAGGAAAGAATAACATGAGGAAAAGTCAGGTTTGCAGAAAGATGGTGCATATGGTGAGAGGTGAATAAAGCTTCTACAGCACGAGGAACATAGATTGTGGGAGTAGTCCATGATTGTCTCTTCTTTAGATTCAGTTAAAGTCACGGTGGCCAATACAGCTCTCTTGCAGGGAAGGAGTCTCATGAACCTAATTTTTACTGTAATAGCCAAAGAGTCTGTTGTTCTCCACGTTTTTGGATAAGGACTTTCATCATACTTCCTTCTCTTCATGCACAAAAAGGAAGAAGAAGAGTTGATGATAAGGGTTCCCTAAGGCAAGAGGACTTAGAAGCCCTTTTTTAAACTAATAGAAGGCTATACAGGCATTTTTCCCACTCCAGGGGATCTTGTTTGTTAAATTTCAGACAAGTTGGACTTTCAAAGAAAAATCACCATCCTCATCCATGAATTTTCTTTTCAGAAAGGATGAGAGTATTATAGGGGCTAGTGCAGGGTGCAGGGATACTTGGCTTCGTATTCTTCTATAATTGGTTGAATTCCTCCAGAAGCTTCAGGGTGTAGGGTACTGTCTGAAATTAGAAAGGGCCTGTTGAAGTCCCTTTGAATCATTATTGGGAGAGTCAAATGGATCTGCCCAATGTCTACTATGGACTTAGCTGAAAGTACCTCAGAAATCTCTTTTAAAAAATCTAAACTCTCAGCACTTTTGTTATTCAGGTTAAAGGCAAAACTGGGCAAGGGTGTTGAAAAATTTTTATTGTCAGTTAAAGCGGGGGTTGAGTCCATTTCAAGAATTAACTCTCCCTTTTGGGAAAAGGAAATGGTGGAATGTTATTTTCCGAAGAAGTTTGTTGCAAGTAAGCGAACTGGGGCTGAGGAAGCTAATAAGCAAGAATGATTGTCCCAGACATGACCACGTTGAACCATGTCTGTTGGAACAGTGAGAATCTCCTTTATGTCATGAAGGAAGTTTTGCCCAAATGATTAAGAGGCAAAACTGGAAAGGTCCTCTGTGTTTCCTCAGAGCATCCTCAGCCATTAAGGGACAGAAGACAGTTTATTATGACGTCCTTTATCATATTTTAATTGTATCAATTTTTTTCCCAAAATCAAGACTTTGTACAGTAGTGGCAGATCCCTTTAAGATTTGTTTTTGTGGTGTTAGACTACCGTGTTTTACTATGAAGGGTAGAAAGTTGTGGAAGCTGTAGATTCATTCTGTTCCTTGCCTTCACTTTATTGGTCTTAGAAACTGGTGATGCTAATGGGTTGGCCAAATAAACTAACCGGGATGGACATCGCTTCCCAATTAACCTGAACTGAACCCATTTAAGTAGAACTGCAGGATATTCATCTAAGCCATTTATGAAGATGGGATTAAAAGCCACTTGGGTAGACGTAGCATTCAAGGGGAGTCCAGTCTTCCTTGGAAACGACTTCAAGTCTGCTGTGATAATTCTGTACTGTGTAGCCTCTTTGGGGCCCAGGCCTGAATTATGTGCCAATCTACTCGTTTAGGAAGTGCTAAAGGAACACTGGGTGTTAAGTTTTGGCCTTTTCTTAGGCTTTTTTTCTGTTGAGAGGCACATTGCATTGGAAGTTCCTTAGGAAATTGTTCTAACCTGTTTTTGCCACGCAATGTGGTACCTGACCTTCTCCCACAAGCATATTAATTGATAAAGACCAGAGAAAGCAGGTTCATAAGTTTGGCTAATAATTTGAAATTATTCAGGAGATTTATGGGGATCTTCAGTAACCTTGGGGGACTCCTTAGCTACAGCCCTAAGTTTGGCTTTATTCCAGTGTGTAGGAAATGTTTAAGAGAGTGCCTTCATTATCTGGATGGAGCATGAAAGGGAGAATTTGAACAGGTTTGGCAGAAGCAGAAAAATCAAGCACAGCTTTGGGGTCAGAAGATTAGATGGTAAATTCAGCAAGTGCAGGATATGGAGGCAGGGGAGCAGTAGGAGTGGGAATGAGGGTCGGGGGAGAAATCTGAGCCTTGAGGATGTTTTCGTTCTCTTTCAATTTTTTATTAGCCTCTGTGAGTTCAGAGATTTTGCTTTGGTGAGAGGCATTTTTAGAGTCCTGAATGCATTTGGATGCTTCTAAATCCCAATTAAAATATGCACCCCATTCAGGTTTTCAGTTGTTGCCGCTTTAGAACAAGGTCTTCTAACTTAGTTTGCAGAAAACCTAGTGTTAATATGTCAAAGAAACCTCAATTTGGCCATTATAAAAAGGACCACTGTTCTAGATAAATGCAGGTGCAGGGCCCATAATTTCTTCACATATAACCAGCTGGAGCCCCAGAAGAGGGACTATCATTACAAGGTTTAGAATTAAAGAAGTCCATACTTATAATAATAATGATGATGATAATAATAATAATCACCAATAGGAAAACTCTTAATCAATAGGAAAGTGCCTAACTAATCGGGAAAACTTTCTCACAAACTAAAAGCCTTTGTTGGGACAAATGGAACAACCATCCCCAGTCTCCCAAATAAAGATGTCGATCTCAGCCGGGCTCGGTGGCTCAGCCTGTAATCCCGCGCCTTGGGAGGCTGAGGTGAGTGGATTGCCTGAGCCCGCAGGTTCGAGACCCGCCTGGGCAATTTGGTGAGACCTCATCTCTACAAAAAACACTTGTCCACCCACCAGCATCTGTATCCATGCCTTCCGCCTTCCTGCCTGTTGCTGACTGCAGCTAAGGATGGACTGTCCGTGTCCTGCCCAGGGCCAGTACCTCCACCTGCTCTTAGACACATCCCC
>CAUYQG010098222.1:0-17928 GCA_963574415.1 Tarsius wallacei
TGTAGAGATTAGGCCTCTTCGTGTTGCCCAAGCTGGTCTTGAAATCCTGGACTCAGGCAATCCTCTGCTTCAGCCTTCAGAAGTGCAGGGATTACTGTCATGAACCACAGCATCTGGCCTATCCTCTACTATTTCTTTGGCAAAACTTGTTTTCTGCATCCTTGGTGAAAATTTTGGCTTGTAGGCATAATATTTATAAGCTCTTTGTTTCTTTTTTTTCCATTTACTTCTCCCATTTAATCTTTCTGGGTTCATTCCTTTGGAAGTTTCCTGTTCCCCAATGAGCACTGTAATTTTTAATGTACTTCATGAGGGAAATAATGCCATAATTATTCTTCTTTTTGTTAAATGTCACTGGCAATTTGCAACAGAGTGGCCCACAGTGGAACACAGGTAGCCTCATGAGAGCAGTAAGTCCTGGAGTCAGACAATAAATGATTTTCAATAGTAATAATCAGACTGGGGGTGGTGGCACATGCCTGTAATCCCAGCACTTTGGGAGGCAGAGGTGAGAGCATTGCCAGAGCCCAGGGGTTTGAGACCAGCCTGGGCAACTTGGTGAGACCTCGTCTCTACAATAAATCAAAAATTTAGCTGGGCGTGGTGGCATGCACCTATGGTTCCAGCTACTTGGAAGACTGAGGCAGAAGGATTGCCTGAACCCAGCAGACTGAGGCTATGGTGGTTGTGAATGTGCCACTGCATTCCAACCTGGATGACATTGAGACTCTAACTTAAAAAAAACCCCAAAATATGGTAATACTCACAGCGCACATTCATGGCATGTCCACATAGGTGCTTTCACATGCATTATTTTGTTCAGTCCTCGAAGTGGTCATATGCAGTGTTTGGCATAAACTCATTGGACCACTCCCTGCTGCTTGAAATACGCTCCTTATTTGAGTTTCATGACATTCTCTCCTGCCAAATTTTCTCCTACCCCAGGGCCTGTTCTTTCTCCGTCTCCTTTTCTGTTTTCTTGTGCTTGACCTCTAAATATTACAGGCGCCAGGGCTTGACCTGTCTTCTTATTCACACATTGCCTCAAGGTGGTCTCATCTGGTCTCATGACTTCACATTATATCCACAAATAATCATGCACCACAAAACCACATTTTGGTCCAAAATGGACCACACAGTCGATGGTAGTCACATAAGATTATAATGGAGCTCAGAAATTCCTATTGCCTAGTGATGTCATAGCTGTTGTAATTTCATAGCTCAAAGCAATTCTTGTATGTTTGTGGTGATGCTGGTGTAAACAAACCTACTGTGTTGTCAGTTGTATAAAAGCATAGCACAGGAAATTAGGTACAGCACATATTTGATAGTGATAGTAAACAACTCTGTTCCTGGTTTATGTATTTACTCTACTATGCTTTTTATTAAAACACCCTCAGTCAGGTCCTTCAGGAGTATTCCAGAGGAAGGTATTGTTATCACAGGAGATGACAGCTTCACGCGTGTCAATGATGACCTGATGACCTTCTAGTGGGACAAGATATGGAGGTGGAAGACAGGGATATTGATGATCCTGACCCTGTGGAAGCCTAGGCCAGTGTTTGTGCTTTCACTTTTAACATGTTTTAAAAGTTAAAAAAAATTAAATAGAAAAAAGCTTATAGAGTAAGGGTGTAAATTTTTTTTTGTATAGCTGTACAATACATTTGTGTTTTGAGCTAAGTATTATTACAAAAGAGTCAAAGTTAAAAATTTGTTTTAAGGGCCGGGCGTGGTAGCTTACACCTATAATCCCAGCACTTTGGGAGTCCAAGGTAAAAGGATTGCCTGAACCCATGGGTTTGAGACCAGCCTGGGCGACTTGGCGAGACCTCGTCTCTACAATAAACCAAAAAAATTAGCTGGGTGTGGTAGCGCATGCCTGTAGTTCCAGCTACTTGGAAGGCTGAGGCGGAAGTATCACCTGAGTCCTGCAGGTCGAGGCTGCGGTGGCCATTAGAGTGCCACTGCACTCCAGCCTGGGCGACAGAGTGAGACTCCAACTCAAAAATAAATAAGTAAATAAATAAATAAATAATTTTTTAAGTTTATAAAGTAAAAAAGTTACAGTAAGCTAAAGTTAATTTATTTTTATGCAAAATTTTAAAAAATAAGTTTAGTGTAGCCTAAGTGTACAGTGTCTATAAAGTCTACAGTAGTACACAGTAATGTCTTAGGCCTTCACATTCACTCATCACTCACTCACTGACTCACCCAGAGCAACTTCCAGTCCTGCAAGCTCCATTCATTATAACTGCCTTATATGAGTGTATTATTTTTTGAAAAATCTTTTAATCATATTTTTACTGTACCTTTTCTATGTTTAGATACAAAAATACTTCTCATTGTGTTACAGTATTCAGTACAGTAACATGCTATACAGGTTTATAGCCTAGGAGCAGTAGGCTAGACCATACAGCCTAAGTGCGTATTAGGCTATACCATTTAGGTTTATGTTATTTGCACAATGATGAAATCACCTGACAATACATTTTCAGAATGTGTTCCTGTTGTTAAGCAATGCATGGCCGTACTGAAGACTCCAAAATTTATATTTCTACCTTGTACCTCTCTTCTCAACTCTAGGCTCATATATTCAACTACATATTTGGAATTTCCACTCAGATGTCTAAGAGGTCTCTCAAAAATAAGTCAGCCCAAACACTACTGTTTCCACCTAATAGGCCCATATTTGCTTTTCACTCAGGCTTCCCTATCTCAATAAGTGGCACCACCCAACCAGTGACTCAAGAGAAAGTTCTTAGATGCTTCCCTAATTCCTCCTTTCCTTAATACTCACTTTCCTTAATACTCAAATCCACTGGCAAGACTTGCTGAGTTGATCCAAAGCATACTCCAATCTCTCCCTACTGTCTGTCTTACAACTTCTACTCTGATCTCTCTCCTGGAAAATTTCAGAAGCTGCTGAAGTTGCCACTTGCTTCTAGTCCATCCACCCTCTACACCCACCACTGCCACCGTCCACTCACTATATGGCAGCCAGGCAGAGTGAAGTTCTGAAAACAAAAATCTCACATCTCTTTCTTATTGAAAACCAACTTGTGGTTCTTTATTAAGACTAGGGTACAATGGTGGTGGGTATCTATCTGAGGATGGGGAGACACCTCTTATCAACAAGGGTACCTGGACGAAATATTTTTGTATGCCTAACCCCTAACTGTACCCCACAATAACATAATAAAATAACATAAAATAAAATAAAAAATAAAAATAAATGGAGAAACCATTTGTAATCTTGTGTTTTACTCAGACCAGCATCTTTGTAAGTGGTCTGTATCATAACAAACATTTCTGTCACATTTTTCCACAACAGAAAACAAAATTTCTCTGCCACACATTGTTTGTGTAAATCACCTAACAAAAAAAGGGCAAACGTGTTGAAAGTATCTCCCAAAATGAATTCACTGAAGCTGAACACAGCCTATCACAACAACTTTAACTTGCGCACTGATGCCAATGGGTTTCTAGAACACTGAAACAGCAGAGAAAGCCTATATTACAAAAGGTCCGGCCTCCAAAAGATAATTCCAGGTTTTTTTGGGTTCCCTTTTATATACCATACCGCAATGTCATGCCTTATATTTCCACTTAATCCTTCAGACACTAGAACTAAGGTACATTTTGTTACTCTCACAAGATTGACTGACATGTGCATCTGGCACTATATTTGACTAACTATTTAATCTGAAAGAAATGTGAAAAAGTTTTAATTTATAAACCAAAATGAATATGAAAGCCTACTTGAAGGTAATATGCCAACTTGAAGGAGACCATAAAAGATGGAATACTTAGCTTAAGCTTAATTTTTTTTTCTAAACGATTCTTATCATGTTAAGAAGCCAAACAGCACGTATTCTTAGGCATATGTGAAAGCTAAAAGATGTGTACACATGGACATAGAGTGTAGAATGGTAGACAATGGAGATTCAGAAGAGTCGAGGGACAGGTAGAGTAGTTTGGTGAAAAATTACCTAATGAGTACAATGTTGTTTATCTTGGTGATGAATCCACTAAAAGCCCTAAATTTACCACTACCCAATCTATCCATGTAACAAAATTACACTTATACTCCATACATTTACATAAAATTTTTTAAAACATGATATAGTGACAGCTCTCTCAGATTTGAATTCTATTCAAAAAGAGAAAAAACAATTCCAGATCTGTTCTCTCAGTCCTCCCTTTTTTCCCCTAGAAGACAGCCACTTTTATTAATCATTAATTTGTTCTCAATTAAATTCTGAAATGTTTGCTTATTCACTATTACTGACTGTGCCTAAATAAGTTAACTATTAACAACTAGTTAGGAATCAAATTCAAAGTATTAAATCTAAGTCAAAATGTATATGTAATTTTGCAATTAATAATTCAATAAAACTATGACATGCATAAAATAAAAGAACACACACAGTAATCATAATTCACTATGTATGTATTTCCAATTCTAATACAATGACTATTAGCTAATATTTAGTATGTGCTTGCTATGTGCTAGGTATTGGTTACTTTGTATATGTCATCTCATGCTAAACATAAGGATATCATCCTTACTTTATAGATAAGGAAATCTTCTGACATTGTAGCACTTTAGTTAATATACAAAAAATTGTGGAAATGCATACATTTGAAGTAGTAACCAAAACCGATTATAAAAGAAGCTTTTTTTCTTAGGACAAAATTGCAAATTCGTAATAATCATAATATACTGCTACCAATTGATGTTTAAACATTTAACTAAACTGGGGTTAAAAAAATCAGTATAATATGAAGGATACTCAGAAATCTAAAAAACAGAACTACCATATGATCCAGCAATCCCACTGCTGCTGAGTATATATTCAAAAGAAAAGGAAGCAATATGTCTAAGAGATATCTGTATTTCAATGTTTATTGCATCACTATTCACAATAGCTAAGATATGGAATCAACCAAAGTATTCATCAATGGATGAATGTACAGAGAAAATGTGGTGCATATACACAACGGAGTAAGTACTACTTAGTCATAAAATGTAAAATTATGTAATTTGCAACAATATGAATGACCCGGATGACATTAAGTTAAGTGAAATAAGCCAGGCACAGAAAGACAAATATTGCATGTTTTTATTAATATGTGGGAGCTAAAAAAATTGAACTCAAGTATATAGAGAGTAGGATGAGGGCTACCAGAGGATGAGAAGAGTGGTGGGAGTGGGAGATAAAATAGAACTGTTAATGGGTACAATACTACAGTTAAATAGAATAAAATCTGGAGTTCAGTAGTACAATAGGGAAACTATAGTTAACAATAATTTATTGTATATTTAAAAATAACTGTAAAATTGGAATATTCTTAACAGAAAGAAATAATAACTGCTTCAGGTGATGAATACCCCAGTTCCTCTGATTTGACCATTATACATTGTATGCTTGTATCAAAACTTCACATGTACCCCATAAATATGTACAGCTATTATGTATCTATTACAATTATTTTTTAAATTAAAATATCAGTACATATTATACATTTTAATTGGCAAAATGTTATATTTATGAGCTACTTAGATTGTGTTAAATTTATCAGTCATCATCTAGTACGAGATTTTATGAAAACACAAGTCCAGCCTTAACTTCAGTGAAAACAAAAGAAATCAGAGTCTTTTGTTTTTGTGAAGTACAGTGTTAAACAATTTTCAGCTTACCACTGGATTCAGGTATGCTGGCAACAGGTATTGGTCACCCAAATATTAAGACTATAGTATAGGGCTGAAATTTTATAGAAAATTGGAAGGACCAAAAAGCAAGATAGAAAACAAATTCCTGGAGAACATGGATATCAAGGCTAGAGCAAAACAAATACTCAATTTGGGGAAATAAGCAAGAAGGTGATTGATCACAAGAAAGAAAGCAAGAGCATCTGGGGATTCTAGGAACAGGAAATCAGGCCCAGTTCTACAGAGTGAACTAAAATAGATTCATAAAATCAAGAAATATGTTTGCCTTATAATGAATTGAATAAATAAAATGAATTTTCTGTAGTGCAATTTTATCTATAAATATTTTAATGTGACTAAGAGCAAATCAGTGTCATTTTTGCAGTTTTAAAATAAAAAAATTATTGAAATGTTGAAATTTTAGTCAAAGATTATGTCTATAGCATAACTCCAAAATGGTTTAAAATGAAAAATTAAAGATCTATACTTTAAAGAATATTTTAAAAGTTTAACAAGATAAATTTACAAATTACTTCCAAAACACTGAACTAAACAAATCTAAACTTTTGTTCATGTTAATGTAGACAAACTAATTTTATTTTTACACAAATATATAGAGAACTTATATTTATATAGAACTATATACACAAACTCTATATTTATCTAAAACTCCTATATAAATATAGAACTTACATTAATTTATTATTTTTACATTTTTATTGAGGTATAATTTTATTTTACTTTGTTTTGTTTAGGTTTCCACACTAGACACTGGATTACAGAGAGACTAGTACTGAATGATGGGAGTGACAATGCTAATGCTAATATTTCATTAAACCAACTGGCCAAGTCTCTTCAAGGAAAATTAGTTTATATTCTACCTACAAGAGATGTCTGTTTTTAGCAAATATATTGCTTCTATGGTCTTGTAGCCTTAGTGTTTGTGTTTATTTTGACTTCTACATTAATTTGTGTTAGAGAGTATATTTTGCATTCCTTTGGAAGGAGAATATGGTTTATTGCATAATATGGTTCTTGGCTATAATAATGTTCTGTCCTGGAAATTGCAGCTGAAATATAAAAATATACTTAGAAAAAATACTTGATATTATTTATCTCCAGACTGTACAACATATTTAAAATCCAGAAAGATACCATTAAATAAAGCATGTTCAGAGTAGTATAAGATCTATCCCCACAAATGTTTACCTTTGAAAATGTATTTGCTTTTATTACTATGTAAATTAGAAAAAATAATTTTGACTCAAAATATTTGGTTTGGTGGCTCTACCCTTCACAGAGGGCCAATATTAAGTCACTGACTTATCATTAGGAACTTGTAAGGTGCAAAGGAACAGAACCTTTTCAGTTGGAGGTCTCTCTCAGATTGAAATTGAGATGCTTCAACTATGTCAGATCAAGGATACACTGTACATGTGCATAATGATAGCAACACACAGTAGCAATTCCATTTTCTAAAATTAAAAAAAAATCCAGGAATAGGATCACCTTTTATTACTCTTTAGATTTGAGGTAAACGTGAAGTAGACTTGACATTTATATCTATTCAGGTCAGACACTCTTAACTCTACATGGTGTAATTCCAAGAGTCCCTCAGGAAAGACTTTTCAGCCTTAATGAATGCATAGGCTTGCTTTATGTTTTCCCAAAGCAAATCTCAGTTTGAGCTTGGCTAATATTCAAGTTTGGAGACTAGGAAAACATAAGATGACTGTGGATATATTAATAAAAAATGCAGAGCAATGCTAGTTTAAAAAATGGAAGAAGAAGAAGGAAAGAGATAGCAGGTTACCACTTCAAACAGTGTCTTCGAAGAGATGTTGGTTAATGGGTACAAAAATACAGTTAGATAGAAAGAATAAGTTCTAGGTTTTAGTAGACTCTAGTTAAAAGAATGACTCTAGTTAAAAATAATGTATATTTTTAAATAGTTAGAAGAGAAGATTGGGAATGTTACAAACACAAATAAATGATAAAGTTTTGAGCTTATGATTATCCCAACAACCCTTATTTGATCACTGTACTTTATATGTATGCATCAAAATATCACATGTACCCCATATGTACAGGTATCAATTTTAAAAAGGTGTCTTGGGCATCTAACAAACATGTAGCCCATAGACCTACCTAATATTCAATTAGTTCGCATAGTTCTTAAGAACCCACAATTGAAGGCCCCCAAATAAAAAAATTCCTTGAATGCAATTTACCCAGGTTTCAGAAATACAAATTTACTTTACTTTACATATCCTATTTTATGAAGTGAATACCTACATTTTGAATGATTTGAGATATGAAATTTGAAGAACACACAGTAGAGTCAGTTAAGTCACAATAGCAAAATTTACATAATACAAAGTTTCTTTTTGTATTATTTAGACCAAGTCATTTATTACAATCTTATGAAACTCAACAGAGCTGTAGAAGTTGAGATAAGGCACAGTAGGCCAAATAGCTATGGATAACAAATAGCTTGAAAAAAACTGACATATTAATGACCGATGAAAATATTTTAGTCTGGAGAACTTCCCTGAAAATGTATCAGACTGCCAGTCCTGTTCTGATTACAATGTGAAATCATATTGAGTTGGTCATTAAGACATCCTGTGGTTAAATTAGTCAATGTGGTTTTTTAAATTATTTCATCTTTAACTTTTAATTAGTCTTTCACAAGCAAGGATCGTGTACATTGAATTAAACAAGTATATTGAGTACCTACTGTGTACTCTAAGCTGTGGGGAATAAAAATAATAAAATATAATTTATTTCCTCAAGAAGTTTAAAGCTATTAGAAAATATAAACATGCTCACCAGTGCACAACTAACTAATGCAGAAAAGAGTGTTATAGTTGAAATATAAGCTATAATAAAACAGTTCACCAGTGCATTAGTGCCCAATTTATTAATTAATTGTTTTTAAAACCCTATCTTAAAGGAAGTTCAAAGCTTTGGGATCTTGCATATTTTTCTTCTTTATTTCTCAAACTGCTTTTTCCAAACATTGGAAGAAAAAGTGTATTTTACAGTCAGAAAAAAATGTTAGATTTTTTGTTTCACAAAAGCAAAGCAGGAGTCTTATTATAATACTAAAAGAGAAAAAATATATAGACAGATAATAGAAATGGAGACAGGGAAAGATAACACACAACATGCCTAGCATTTCTGTAATTAGTATTTATTTAGCATATTGACTGAAGCTGTTATCTTTAAAATTTAGTTAGCAAATTATTACATTGGCACTGTTGTAATTTTTTATATTAATTCATTTGATACATTTAATTCTCAGAACTTTTAGAAATGGGTATAATCCCTAGTTTAAAGAAGGCATAGAGAGGTTAAATAATGTTCACAGTTACTTTTTGTGTGACCACTAGCAAAGTTGGGAAGAAAGGAATTACTTGCTGTATATCGCACTACTCCTTTTGTTGTCCTTTCAATGAACAGTACTTTCATGTTACTTACCTGATCCCTGGTTTCTTGCACTGTCCCACAATTCCCTGCTCTACCTTTCTAGATATGAAGTTTGGGTCTTTTGTCTGATGCTCTCAATTAAAATATGTGTATTTATCCAGGTGCAGTGGCTCGCACCTATAATCCCAGCAGTATGGGAGGCGGAAGCGAGAGGATTGCCTGAGCCCAGGGGTTCCAGAACAACCTGGGCAACTTGGCGAGATCCTGTCTCTACAATAAATCAAAAAAATTAGCCAGGCGTGGTGGCATACGCCTGTGGTTCCAACTACTTGAAGGCTGAGGTGGAAAGATCACCTGAGCCCAGCTGGTCGAGCCTGTGGTGGCCATGAGCATACCACTGCACTCCAGGCTGGGTGACAGTGAAACTCCAACTAAAAAAAAAAGTGTATTTAAAATATTTACCAAGTGATAGTATGCAAATACATAATAACCTTTTAAGGAAGAGGTAGCAAATATGTTTACTCATGTATTTGCTAATTCTAACCTAATAGCTGCCCTTCCCAGAGTCACTGGGTAGAAAAGTTCAGGCAGTATGCTAATTGTTCTCCATGTGCTATCTATTTTACTACCCATTACAACACTGTGAGAGATATATTGTATGCGTATTTCACATATGTGGAAACCAAGACTCAAAAAGCTCAGATAACATGACTAAAGGTTGGTATGTCACCAAGGTATCTCTGACCCCACAGTCTGTGCTTTTCTCACTTTTGAAGATATTCTGTTCTAATATTAAACTGGAAAATACCCGGAATGCATACTTTCACTCTTATCTCCCATGTCCTTTGTAGTATTCATTGTTAATTAGTCACAATCCTTCTCAGTCCTGTGTGCCAGGCTGCCAGTACAAACTGAGATTGACATGGGAGATAAAAAAAATTGTATCACTCTCACCACAATTCAACTGTGAACCTTTTTTTCATTTCATATGTTTATGTCGTTTAAGATTTTTATTTTTAAATAATGTCAAAGATATCAACAATTGCTTTCAGGCAACACTACTGAGACTGGAGCAAGAGAAAAAGACAGAAAGGGATGAAAGCTCAATTTTAGCATTATGTCAGATTTTCCAAAAGTGGAATTCCTCAGGGTTAAAAATAATCAAAAACAAGTAATTTTTGAACATCTAGATCAGCAATACTCTTTACTAAACAAAGTTGAAAGAATTTTAATCTTGGGATGATGTATAATTAAATACATAAATGTCAAATTCAGAAATAATCTAGAATTCAACCATAAAATGTATAATTTAGAATACTTAGCTTAGTGCTAAGACATAAGAATGGATGGAAGATGGGAGCGCCACCTGTTCATTTATTTATCAAGTTAAATAGCAAACATGACTTTCAGTCCAATCTATTCATTTAAAGGAACGGCAAAGCTCTAATACACCATAGGTGGCTAGTTTGCTGGGTTTTAGCATCAAATTCATTTCTAGGACTTTATTCCATAGAAACAGAAATGTATATGAAACAACTATTGTTTCAAATTTTAATAACAATTAAATTACTGTGGGGTATAACAATTTAAGGTTACTAGAGATTAGAAGATACTATACTGAAAATATATACATATATTATTTTCATAATATATATGCAGCATAAGCACATTTTTACAGTATCCTTGCCAAAATTGTCACAATAATATTCCAGTGATTTAATGTACAACATTTTATTGTAGATATATATGAGTAAAAAGGGCCTTTCAACCAATATCCATGTATGGAGCAGCATAGAGACCAAATTTATAACACTAATACACAGTAATAATAGTAACAATTATAGAATAGCAATGGCATTCTCATATTTATGTACCACTTTTGGTTTATAAAGCACTTCACATACATTTTACTAATTTAATCTTCATAATAACCACCTGATTGCTTATTGTGTAGGTAGCTGATTCTCATTTCCAGAATTATGATTCAGCAGATCTGGATGAATCAAGAATTTCAGTTTTACATACTCATTTGCAGGTAATTATAAGGGACTATCACCACTAGTGTGCTGGTTCATTCAGATCAGCAGTGTGGATATAACCTGTATAACCTAGGAGCTTGAAAAAATGCAGAAATTCAAGCCCCAACCCAAACCTCATGAATAGGAATTTGCATTTTTTATCAAGATTCCCCAGGTGATTCATATGTACGTTAAAGTTCAAGAAGCATCTTTTTAAATACACTTTAAAAGTAGATGTGTGGTTATCTTCCCATCAAAGCTTAGCGTTCTCTTCTGCAAAACGGGTATAATCAATAACTACTTCCAAATATGGTTGTAAAAATAAAATATAAAGATAGAATTACCAAGCTTTCAGTCAATGCTCTCTGCTAACATCATCATGTATTTATTTAACAACTATTTTTCTTGAGTACTTGCTCCAAGCCAGAGAATCTGTTAGCTTTGTTGTATAAAATGGTAAAGAAGACACAGTTCTTTATGGAGTTCCTCGCCTAGTCATCATCATCATCATTATTATTATCAAAGCTATTGCAATAATTAATAGTAGTAGTAAAGCCAGGTCTTAAAAAGAATATAATGAAAATAGAGGAGGAGAAAGAGAATCAAATGTTTCTCATCAGGAGTGTAGTGCAAGGGAAAGTAAGAAATAGTTATCATGTTAGTTTGGTTTCATAGAGAGAGAGGTCATGGCAAAAAGTGCATGCCAGTGAAGGAGAGAATGGGAGAAGGAAAAAAAGTACAAAAAAAAAAAATACATGTCCAGAACTGTATAAATCATTTTCAGAAAGTTACAGAGTTTTCTTACTTGACAGGTAAAACATTTTGGATTGGATGTTTAAAACAATAGGAAAAATAGCACGTGTGAATTTTCTCTAGTTCTTGTCTCAACATTTTTTTGTTAGCTCTTGTCTCATTGGGGCTTTGTGCCCAGGGCTTAGCTCTTCTGAGGAAGGTTTCAGAAACAAGTTATATCCTGCTGTGGTTGTAAGAGGACTAACACCACATGAATTGGCCTTCATTTCTTACCATAAAGTGTCTCTCTCACATGAATGCATGAATAGCTGGCAAAAAAAGTCACCCCACACAATCACTTGACTCAATGCTGGAGGGATAAAAAGTAATGCATACTTAAATTGGATTTCTGCCTGCCCCAAAGTACACACCAGGAACCCATTGCTTGCATTGACAAATTTCTTAATTAGAAGATGGAATTCACTCTCAATTAGAGAAACAGATTGAGATGCTCCCATTAAAGATAAAGCCATTGAAAAGTGTACAGCAGTTTGGTAGTGAAAAAGGCAATTAGGCATATCACCTGGAGCCTTCTTGCCTTTTCCGCAGTGAATGCACAAACAAAACAATTACTTTATTCAAGAGGTACTTCACCATGGCTCAGAGAGAGAAGGGATGAATCAAGCTGATGAGTATTTAACAAATGTCCTCTGAGATTAATCCCCTCACATACAACAAGATAATCACCCTCAGCCATACTACTTTAGCATATTTTTCCTGAAACTTCATTAAATTTCTAGAAAAGAATTATGAAGATCATACTTAGAACACAATTAAAAGCAACCACTTTTCTATCTACGAATGTACTACTATATCTAAGAATATACATTGTTTTGCTCAAGTAGCCAGCTGTTTTGTGTCATTTTATTAATCAATTTAGTCAATGAGTAGCACCTATTTTGTGTTACAAAATGTGTGATGGAGTACTAACAAGTGTGTGCATGTGCATGCACAAGAAGTCTAAGGCCGAGATTAAAGTATATTCTTAGCAATATATTGAAGATTAGTCATATAATAGGCCTCAAAAAGACTACAGGCTTTGAATTTGGCTGCCTTTAAAAGATACTAAAAGAGCCAGTTAAAAAGCTGAAAATCCAATAACATTATTAGACCTTTTTTGTCTATATGATGCCAAATGCAAAACTAAACATCTTTACTAAATTTGTTTGGTTATTCTAGCACACAGCCCATCTCACCTTTTTTTTAATGGAGTCCAATAAGTTGCTTAAACATATTTTCAGTCATATTTTATTCATTTATATAGGTTATTCTTGCATGTAGAAAAAAATGTGATTTTACAAGTTCTACAATGATGTGTTGTACAGAACAAATAATTGTTCAGCCATTTGTTGCTATCTGATATTATAAGAAAAAAATTTTAAGGGAAAAGAAAAAATAAGGTTTAAAAGTACAATCTGAGAGGGAAAATGCAGGAATTTAAACATATTTTCATGTGCAATTAAAGTCATCCATAGAACCTGGAGATTTGGCCAATGATCCAAATGAAGACAATGGGGAAGTTTCCACAGAAGGTAACTCAAGGACCTCTTTTGGTATGATATAATAAATGTGATACAAATTCCCAGGCCTAGCCACAAACCCTACAATTCCCAGGCCTAGCCACAAACCCTATGTGATTTTCCTCTGTTTCTTAGATATGACTCAAATATTTTAAGGAAGATTCAATTAAATCATTTACCAAATATATAATTTGCTTGAATTAAAATGTTCACTCTATTGTTTAGGTATATAAACAGGCATATAAACACATAGAAAAAAGAGTTAATTGCCAGGCACAGTGACTCACGCCTATAATCCAGCACTTTGGGAGGCAGAGGCGAGAGGATTGCCTGAGTCTAGGGATTTGAGACCAGCCTGGGCAACATGGCAAGACCTTGTCTCTATAATAAATTTTTAAAAAATTAGCTGGGTGTGGTGGCGTGCACCTATAGTTCCAGCTACTTGGAAGGCTGAGGTGGAAGGATAGCCTGCGCCCAGCAGGTCAGGGCTGTGGTGGCCGTGAGCATGCCACTGCACTCCAGCGTGGGCCACAGAGTGAGACTTCAAGTCAGAAAAAAAGAAAAAGAAAACAGAATTAATCAAAAGCCTTAGATATTTAAGCATATTGCAGTCATGGAGAATCACCTCACCTGACAGTTATAGTTTTATGATATACTAAAATTTGAAAATAAAATATAAATGTCAGAGAAGTTGCTACACATATGATTATTCACAATAATTAACAAATAGTTGTCAAAAAGTACCACACAACCAGAAAAGTTCATTTTTACTTTGCATCTCTTTTTAACATAGGAAATACAACCAAGACTTTTATGCTGAAAATTTATCCTGCTAATATTTACAAGATACCTTGCCATTAAAAATCAGTTCTATCTGTGGTATATATACACAATGGAATATTATGCAACCATAAAGAAAGACAAACATATGGACTTTGCAGCAACCTGGATGGATTTGGAGTCGATCATAGTGATTTATCACAGAAACAAAGAACCGAGTTCCATATGTTCTCACTCATAAATGGACCTTGAACAATTATAATGCTACAAGAAAGGGATTGGCAGTAATGGGAAACTGTCAGGAGAGGGGGGTGGGATTGGCGGTTGAAGGAAACTGCTAGGGGAGGGAGGGGCATACCTCATCAACAAGGGTACCTGCATAATCAATGTTTGTATACCTAACCCTGAGTTGTACTCCACATCTTTACAATAAAAAAAATCAGTTCTATCTGTTGCATGATTGCAAATCTCAAAACACGAGATTTCCTTGGTACTTAGTAACTTAAGATTTACAACTTACTCCTCAATCAAAAGAAAAAGGTTGACTCTTTTCCTCTTAGGGAAAACACTAACAAAGTTTTGTGAACTTGTGCCATGGATATATCTTCCTTCCCTTACAACTTTGATTCGACTGGACATGTTTAATTTTCAGGAGCACATAAACTATCTTTACACTGATTTATACTTAATTTTGTTTTTATCAATTAATTTGAACTGTTGTTATCTGAACTCCAACTGTAGCAATCTAACTCTGACGCTCTAAATTGGCACAGTATGCCCACCCCAGAGTTGCAAAACATGTTGGTAATAAAGTACGGAAGGTTCACTGCAAAACTATTCTCACAGCAAGAAGAAAAATACCAAGATTTCTTTCTTATGATGTTTCAGGAACAGAATCTTTGGTCCAAACAAGAGATAGAATAATTACCTATCCTTTCAGTCTCATTTTTTTCTCATTTATACTCTATACTCCCACATTACCAATTCTCCTGTATCTGCTCGCACAAACCGTGATGGTGCTTAAATTGGATACTGAATGATGCTGCCTCTCTGTCTAAAAATTCTTCCTACAAACTCAACTATTCATCTATTGACACTTGGCTCTTACCCTACCCATTTCTTTGTAGGATGTCCCACTGAAAACAGACATACCCCATCCGAGGAACCACTTGATTTTTCTCTATTATCAAGCATGACTAAAATATTTTTTAAAGTCTATTCTAATGAAACAACTTGCCAAAGCCATGATTTGCTTGAATTTAAATTATCACTCTATTGCTTAGTGGGCATTTAGACAGGCATTTAGAGATCAGAATGTCTTTAACACTCTGAGATGTCTAAGATTGGGTGGAGAGAAGGGGTTGATTCAGAAAATTCTATAAGTAGATTGTTGGGGGAGAACAGGGTTGGGTCATATCAAACAGCAAAACGACTGTGCTATTTTCTTCTGGAAACCAAACAAATAACATTGGTATTTGGAAGAAAGATGATAGCAGTAAATGACATAGAGATCTTTAGGAAGGAGACAGTCCCTAGGGATCTACTAATCCAAAGTCTCCCTCATATAATTGCCTTGGTCTCCTTCTATCCCGATACCTAGAGGTCCAGTTCAGCTCCAGTATTAATCTCCTGCAAAATCTCAAGTACCTGCTTCTGTCCTTCTGGAGATCCTGAAGTCCTCATGGACTGAGAAGTCGTCTTACTTTGCTACCAGTGATGGCATATATGAGGGAACTAGAATAAAGATTTTAGGAAGGAAATATTTGCTTCTTCACCATCTTCTCTCTACCTTCTTTGTACTTATGTATTTTAGAATATACTTCATCACCAATGATCCAATCACACCTTGATGTGGCTGGTCCCACATGGTAGAGAATAATATTGCACAACAAAATGAAATTGTAGATTGTTAAATAATGTTTACATTTCTTCTCTACATCCCTTTTTCCCTCAAGTGGACTTTTGGAGACCTACAATTTTCTATTATATTGAAATTTATTAGAAAAACAAAGTGTTGCAAAACCAAAAATATCATATTAATTTCATATAGCTTTAAGATAGTAAGGTCTTTGATGTGGGACTCCATTTAATTTTTTTCACTTCAAAGTGTGTTTTAAATGTAAACAGTATTTTATGAGACTCACAAGAAGAAAACAGTACAAAATGTATCTTAAAGAATTGTGCATAGTTGTCATTTCTTTTTGTTTTGTAACACTTTGAATAAAATAGTACAGAATAAAGGCCCATTTTCTTGAGTAAATATTGCTGTTGTGAATAAAAAGAACTTTCTATTAAGTATTGGCAAAGAATAGCGCCACCTCATATTAACGTATGACAATTATTTCATTTCCTAATTATGCCTATTAATTAGACTTTTGATGTTAATTTTTAATTATCAATACTAAATTACAATCCTCCTAATTTTCATCATAACTTTTATTATTCTTAATAACTCTATAAAATATATTTATTGATAATTCACTGACTGGTAGCCTTGACTCAGTACAAGGTAATAAATTTTAGATATCATTATGTACATTCAGATGAAACAATTAAAATACAAAATGTTTAACAGACTTGGAAGGAGTTGCAAACATAACTGGCATTTGAACTCCTGGAAAAGACCTAGAAAATAGGACCACAGCCACCCAAGAGTTGAAGCCATTTAAGCCTTAGGATCAAGAATTTTCTGTTTTTCCAAAACTTAAGCATTCATTGGGATTTTAAAAATGTTAGCTCTTAAAATGAAAAAAAAAATAAGGTTTGGACGTGCAAACCTGGCACCTAGCACTTGTATTATATTATGCAAGAATTGACATTAAAATACCCATTCAAAAAAGTGAGATCTTTAAATACTTGTTACTCAGCAGGCAATATCAAAGTGTAACCATACAGAGAGAGCATTGCTATTGAAGCAGCCCAGAAATATTGCAGAAGAACATAACATACTCTTCCTTGTATAAGTTGTTTGTTTGATATCCACCAAAGCCTACTCTCTGACATCAGTCACAAAGCCCACCTCTATCCATCACCCATCTTGGAAAGGCACTGAAAACCTTAAGATACAATTTGAAATGAATGGCATTACTTTTTCAGTGACATTGGCAGATGATTTATGTACTGATTTTGACAGTGACAGAAAGTGTTTCCCATGTAAAAGCAGCCTCCTCCCACAACATCTTCACCACCTCAGTCCTACCAAAGTTTCAAAAATTATCACGGAAATTTTAACCTATTTTTTTGAGTTCAACTGAGAGTCGTGCAATGAATACTGCCAAAAGATACTTCCTGTGCACAACTCCAAAGAGTCAGAGTATGGAAAAGGACATATATCATATCCCTCCAACTTTAAAACTAGTTGAAAATGGAATTATTCAAGGCAGAAAGTTTTGAAATTTGCAGAAAAATAATATAACTATTTTTTTCTATTCTCAAGTCAACAAAATTTTTACTCATAACATTTGGTTATTCTTGCAAGCAACAAGAATTGGAGTGAAACATAAAAGTGAGGGTATGTCCTTCATTTTCAAAGGTTCTTATGGTTTGAGGTTTTACATTTAGGTCTCTGATCCATTTAGAGTTAATTTTTGTGTATGGGGATAGATAGGGGTCCTGTTTCAATCTTCTGCATGTGGTCAGCCAGTTTTCCCAGCACCACTTACTGAATAGG
>CAUYQG010098228.1:0-16757 GCA_963574415.1 Tarsius wallacei
CTCTTACCTCTGCCTCCCAAAGTGTTGGGAAAACAGGCATGAGCCACTGCACCCAGACTACAAATACTTTAAAGAGAGAATATATCTTCCCACATGGTTAGATAAATACAAACTATGGACTCATTAATAACTACCACATGACACCATAACATAATTACAAATTAACCAAGAAACACTGAAAATGAAAACCCCCTTGGCCAGGTGCAGTGGCTCAAGCCTATAATCCCAGCACTTTGGGAGACCGAGGAAAGAGGATTGCCTGAGCCCATGGGTTCAAGACCAGCCTGGGCAACATGGTGAGACCTCATCTCTCCCATAAATCAAAAAATTAGCTGGGCATGGTCACACGCATATAGTTGCGGCTACTTGAAAGGCTGAGGTGGAAGAATCACTGAGCCCAGCAGGTCGAGGCTGCAGTGGCCAGGAACATGCCACTGCACTCCAGCCTGGGCGACAGAGTGAGACTCCAACTCAAAAAAAAAAGAAAAGAAAATGAAACCCTCCAATGCTGGTAAAGTATGGTAAATCAGGTACACACCACTGGTAACAATATATTGGTGCAGTAAGTTCTGGAAAGTAATGTGGTGATGCACATCAAAAACTACAAAAGTATCAAAAAATCTGTTGGACACCTTGAAAATTAAGCTAAAGAGGAATAGGGGAAATGAGAAAAGGAAAAAGTAACTCTTTCACCAGGCCCTCTCTCTCCCAGGTACTTAGGAAGGCACTATACATTCACTACTACTTTAGTTTCCATTTTCTGATGAGGGAAATAAGAGACAGAGAGAAGTTCTAGAATGTGCCCAAGCTCTTCAATAAGGAGTTCAGTCCAGGGCTGTCTGCTTGCAAAGCTTCTTCCACAACACCACAATGACTGCTGACTATAGACAGCATCGATGGGCACTTAAACTTTCACTGTAGTGTTCTAGTACGGGGTCAGTAAACCACAGCCCCCTAGCCAAATGCAGCAGCTGCCTGGTTTTCTAAATAAAGTTTTATTGGAACACTGCCTCTTCCACATTGTCTGCAGATCCTTTCGCACCACACTAGCAGATATGCATACTTGGGGCTGGGACCAGATGGCCAACAAAGCAGAAATATTTACTATCTAGCCCTTCACAGGAAACGTTGGCCAATCACATCCCAGAACATCATAAATGGAATTTACTTTCTGTTGCTACAATGGGAGAAAGTTTAAATAGCTGCAGTATATCAATTTGGCACAATGTTATGCTGCCTTTTCTAATAACTGTGAAGAAAAGGAACATGGATAAGTGCTATCATGTGAAGTATAGAAGCAAGGCAATTATGTAAAATGTATATACAGTGCATGCTTTGAACAAGGGCAGAAGTAGAATTGTAAAAATTTAAATATGTAATGTGTCAGGAAGGCATAAAGGTACATTCTGTTTCATGAGTCTTTAATGTCATTTTGGTTTTTTTCTTTTTCTTTTTCCTTTTTTTTTTGAGTTGGAATCTCATTCTGTCGCCCAGGCTGGAGTGCAGTGGCACACAGCCATCGCAGCCTCGACTTACTGCTTCAGCCTTCCAAGTAGCGGGAACAACAGGCACGCACTACCATGCCCAGCTAATTTTTTGATTTATTGTAGAGAGGAGGGCTCACCATGTTGCCCAGGCTGGTCTCTTATCCGTGAGTTCAGGCAATCCACTTGCCTCGGCCTCCCAAAGTACTGGGATTATAGGCTTGAGCCACAGTGCTTGGCTGTTTTTTCTTAAATTGTAGGAGAAACAGCATATTCCATGGAACACAGATGCATGAGATGAAGCAGGTAGAGGAAGCGGAGTGCTGCCCAGGTGGGCAGAGAAACATGTCCCTGGCCTCTGAAGGGCACCCAGATCAGCAAACAAAAAGAAGGGCAAGGAAAAGCCCCTATTCCCCCTGCAGGCTTCAAACTGCCCCACCCCTCACTCAACCTGCTTCCCTCAGCCTCTCCCCCTCAGCAAAAGGTAATTCTCACCCCTTCCACATGCTCAGGAGCAAAACCCAGGAGTCACCGCTTGTGAGATCTCTGTTCCAACACAGCCCTCCCAGTGAGGCCTTTCTAACCACCCCATCCAAAATCACAACAGCTCTGTCCCTGTAGTTCACCCTCCAGTCAGACAATTTAGTAGGACAGACCTCACCCTCGCGCTCTGGACTGGACTTATGATCAAGACCTGGCCAGCCAGAGTCACAGGGATGGGTTCCAGGATGATCACGTGGCCAGCCAGCCCCCTGTGTGCCAGCCCCGACTTTTGCTAAAGAAAAAGGCATGGGAGACCGGGCTCAGTGGCTCAGCCTATAATCCCAGCACTTTGGGAGGCCAAGGCGAGTGGATTGCCTGAGCCCGCAGGTTCAAGACCAGCCCAGACAACTTGGCGAGACCTGTCTCTACAATTAAATCAAAAATTAGCCGGGCATGGCGGCGTGCACCTGTAGTTCTGGCTCCTTGGAAGGCTGAGGTGGAAGGATCGCTGGAGCCCAGCAGGTCGACGCCGGGGTGCCATGAGCGTGCTACTGCACTCCAGCCTGGGCAACAGAGTGAGATGCCAACAAAAAGAAAAGAAAAAAAGAGAAGAGAAAAGAAAAGGGAAGGAAAAGGCGTGGGAAAGATGCCCACTCTTCACTGAGTTATTGCTATATGACAGGCCCAAGAGCCACTGAAAGCCACCTTGCCTCCATGAAGGAGAAACTGCCTGTGGATGAAGTCAACAAAAAGGAAAACAGAGCTGCATGCTGGACATTAAGACAGTCCTCACAGTCCTCAAGCACCTGAATCCAGCCCTATCCCTAGACTTTTCCATTACAGGGCACTATAAGTTCCCATGTTGCTGAAATCAGTTTGACTAGCTTCTGATACATTTGGTTAAAAAGAGTCCTTGGCCAACACACCCAGCATAACTCCAGCAAAACCTTTTTTTGTATGTTCATTCAATGTGCTTCAACTGACATAAATGGTATGGCCCTTTCACACGTGATAGAAGATGCACCAAATTATCATCGCATAAGTGTGTGCTGAATGCTGAACTCTGAATTTCTGGCCAACTTCTGCTGTCACTGGGCCCCTCACCCTTACTGGCAGCAATTCGAACTAGTACAACCACTTTGGCAAAAAAGCAATCAAGAGAGAGAAATACTTTGATGCCAATACTACTTTTGGGAAATCACTCTAAAGACATCACCTAAAGGAAAGAAAACTATCTTGCACAAAAATGTTCACTGCATCATTACTTATAACAGAAACATAAAAAAAAAGGAAGGAAGGGAATGAGGGAGGAAGGGATGAAGGGAGGGAGGAAGGAAAGTAACAGGGAGGGAAGGAGGGAAGAAGGAAGGAAGAGAAGGCAGACAGGCTAGCTGGCTAAGTTTCTACAAGTAGAATCAATAGTTAAAAATTGTGCCACATGCAAAATGATGGCTTAACAACAGCCTATGCAGTCCACAAGTGATCAATATGAAGCCCACATAGCAATGTGGTAAAGTTGTATCCTCAAAAGTTTAGGGTAAAAACAAGGTACAAATGTATTTGATAATGATGACATTATTTCTTCTCCATCTTTTTTTCATCATATCCTCAAGAATACCTTTTAGATATTTTTCCCACCTACCCCATGAAATTTTAATACCACAGATATAATGTACTTCTGGTTATGCATACATGCATATCTATGCTTTATACATAAGAGTAAAATTTTTTATCTCCTCTTAGAATTAATTTCCCCTCCCTTGGGGGTGATATCACCCCCAATGAGAATGCACAGCCTATGTACAAACAAGACAGTGGCAGATGGAAGGTACTTTATCTGGAATTATGTTCACATTGCCATAATTTGGAGAAATCCATAAAATCTTAGATTTTAGTTCCAAATACTAAGAGCTCTAAGAACTCGACTTCCCACTGGGTACCCAGACAGAGTCAGGCAACAAGGAGAGGTCCCATCTGTGGGACTTAGTCCATGGCCACTTGCTAGCATAGGAAGTGTGGTCAAATGTTTGCTGATGGTAGAATACTGACTTCTGACATTCCATGATAGATCAATCCAGTGCCTTCATGAGGAAAAAAATGTCAATAGCATCACTTTTCTGCTTAGACAAATATTCTTTTTCCACTCAATCATTTCAGCTGATCCTTTTTTTTTTTCTTTTTTTTTTTTGAGTTGGAGTGTCACTCTGTCGCCCAGACTGGAGTGCAGTGGCCGCTCCCGGCCACCGCAGCCTCGACCTGCTGGACTCCAGCGATCCTTCCGCCTCAGCCTTCCAAGTAGCTGGAACTACAGGTGCACGCTACCACGCCCGACTAATTTTTTGATTTATTGTAGAGATGAGGTCTCGCTTGCCCAGGCGGGTCTCGAACCCGCGGGCTCAGGCAATCCACTCACCTCAGCCTCCCAAAGGCCTTTTTTTTTTTTTTTGAGTGGGAGTCTCACTCCATCGCCCAGGCTGGAGTGCAGTGGCATGCTCACAGCCACCCAGAGTCGACCTGCTTGGCTCAGGAGATCCTTCCACCTCAGCCTTCCAAGGAGCCGGAACTACAGGCTCATGCTACCATGCCCAGTTATTTTTTTGATTTATTGTAGAGATGAGATCTCGCCAAGCTGTCCAGGTTGGTCTCGAACCTGTGGGCTCAGGCAACCCTCTCACCTCGGCCTCCCAGAGTGCTGGGATTTCAGGCTTGAACCACTGTACCTGGCCTCAGCTGATTCTTTATTCTAAGTAGAAGCTACTGCTGGAGAGGGTCCAGTCAATGCCAAAGGCAAAACAATGACCTTCAATATTCCAGAAAAATAAGAAAAAGTTGCCAAAATATACATAAACATCTGGCAAAAAACAGTGATTAGTCAATTACCCACTAAGCCCAAAACACTGATATATCAGGTCCTTAGAGCTCCTCTGTTCCATGAATTATTTGACCATTGTGAGCCTGGCTTTCCCCACCCTTAAACGGGGATTTCAGTGTCTTGAACTTCAGAAGGACTCCTGAAAAAATAATCACTAATGCAAAGGAGTGTCAAGGACCTTAAGGACAAGACCTGCCAATGACAATGCTTGAGAATAATAATGACTTTCTGGTTCACCCAGTTCTGCTTTCCCAGTCACAGAATTCCTCAGCTAGAAGAGGCTAGCAATCAGGTATTCCTATCTACTGAGTTCTTTAAAGACAAATAAATAAACTGTGACCATCACCACCTTAAGACAGCCACCCCCACATGCCTGGCAGGCATCTTCTTCCTGATAGTTTGTTTACTTCTACATACATATATGAATCCATAAACATTGTCCTGTGTATGTTTTAATTTGGATCACTGTACATATTTTAGGTATAATTCTACACCCTGTTTTTTTGTTTTGTTCTTTTTAACAAAACATGAACATTGAGATACAGCCGCGGTGACATGTATACATCCATATTATTCCATTTAATGTCTTTGAGGTTTTTCCAGCATGTAACCACACCACATTCCGTTTAAACACTCCCCTATTAATGGTCATCTTAGTTGTTTCTGGCCTCATGACACCCATTTATCCTGTGTATGCATTACCTAGGGCCATTCCACTTCCTGGCTGTTTGCACTTAATGTATTCAGTCTTGAACCCATCTGACCTCTGACTCTACTCAAATGTGTTCAATTAAAAAATACAGCAGACCCTAATTGCCAATTTATGGGATATACAAGAGACTGGAAAACATGTTAACCCAACCAAAAGGATGCAATCAGCAAAAACCTGCACAGAATACTTAGAATAACTGTGTTTCTTTCAAAAAAAAAAAACTGCAAGGGAAAAAGATATGAAAGGGGAAATGGTAGTTTTAAAACAGTCTGTACTTCAAAGGATACCATCAAGAAAGTGAAAAAGACAACCCACAGAATGAGGGAAAATTTTTGTAAATAATACACTTTTTTTTTTTTATTTGGAATCTCACTCTGTCGCCCAGGCTGGAGTGCAGTGGCACGCTCATAGCCACCACAGCCTCAACCTGATGGGCTCAGGTGATCCTTTCGCCTCAGCCTTCCAAGTAGCTGGAACCACAGGTATGAGCCACACCACTGCTGGCTAATTTTTTTATTTATCATAGAAATAAGGTCTCACCATGTTGCCCGGGCTGGTCTCAAACCCCTAAACTCAGGCAATCCTCTCACCTGTACCTCCCAAAGTGCTGGGATTACAGGTGTAAGCCACCATGCCTGGCTAAACAATATATCTTTTTTTTTTTTTGAGTCAGGACCTCACTCTGTCCCCTAGGTTAGAGTGCAGTGGCACACCCACGGCCACTGCAGGCTTGACTTGCTGGGTTCAGGCGATCCTTCTACCTCAACCTTCCAACTATCTGGAACTACAGGCATGTGCCACCATGCCCAGATAATTTTCTGATGTATTGTGATGATTAGGTCTCACCACTTTCCCCCGGCTGGTCTCTATCCCTTGGTCTCAGGTAATCCTCTTGCCTCTGTCTCCCAAAGTGCTGGGATTACAGGTGTGAGCCACCACGCCCGGCAATAATATATCTTATAAGGAACTTGTATCCAGAAATCACACAGGATTCTTACAGCTCAGCAATAAGCAGACAAACAAACCAATTTAAAAATGGGCAAAGGATCTGAATAGCATTTCTCCAAAGAAGATGCACAACTGGTCAATAAATACATGAAAATGCTCAACATCACTAGTCACTAGGGAAATGCAAATCAAAACCACAAGGGAGATACCACTTCACACACACTAGAATGTCTATTATCAAAAAAAAACTCAGTCAGGCACAGCAGCTCAAGCCTATAATCCCAGCACTTTGGAAGACTGAAGCGAGAGGATTGCCTGAGTCCAGGGGGTTCAAGACTAGCCTGGGCAACTTGGTGAGACCTTGTCTCTACAATAAATCAAAAAATTTGCCAGGCGTGGTGGTACGTGCCTTTAGTTCCGCTATTTAGAAGGCTGAGGCAAAAGGGTCACCTGAATTTAGCAGGTAGAGGCTGCGGTGGCCACTGCACTCCAGCCTGGGCGACAGTGAGACTCAAACTCATAATAAAAAAAAAACCTCTCCATGAGGACATGGAGAAATTCAAACTGTCATATACTGCTGGTGGGAATTAAAATGGTAGAGTCACTGTGGAAAATAGTCTGAAATGGTTCCTCAAATGGTTAAATAGATGTACCCTAAGACCTAGCAACTCCACTCTTACATGTATACCCAAGAGAAATGAAAACATATGTCCACACAAAGACTTGCTCATAAATGTTCTCAGTAGCATTAGTCATAATAGCTAAAAAGTAGCAGCAACCAAATGTCCAGCTACTGACAAGCAAACAAACATGTGCAATATCCACACAATGGAATATGATTTGGCCACAAAAAGAAAGGAAGTACAGATAATGCTTCAACATGGTTGAGCCCAGGGAAAATGATAACTTAGTGAAAAAATACAAGTGGTCACATATCATATGATTTTGTTTATATGAAATACTCACAATAGGCAAATCCAGAGACAAAAAGTAGATTAGTGGTTGCCAGGGGCACAGGGAAGAGGGAAAGAAGAATGACTGCTGGTGAGTACAGGGCTTCTTTCTGAGGTCATGAAAATGTTATGAAATTGATTACAGTGACATTTGCACAACTTTGAATATACTAAAAAATAAAACAAAAACAAAAAGGAGGTGAGGAAATTAAGATATGTAAAAGACTTTGCACTGTTTAAACCTTACTTCGATTCCAAGATTTTTTTTTTTTTTTTTTTTCTGAGCCGAAGTCTCACTCTGTCGCCCAGGCTGGAGTGCAGTGGCACGCTCACGGCCACTGCATCCTCAACTTGCTGGACTCAGGTGATCCTTCCACATCAGCCTTCCAAGTAGCTGGAACTAGTTGTGTGCCACCACACCCAGCTAATATTTTTTTTTTTTTTTTTAGTTGGAGTCTCATTCTGTCATCCAGGCTGATGTGCAGTAGCACACTCACGGCCACCCCAGCGTCAACCTGCTGGGCTCCAGCAATCCTTCTGCCTCAGCCTTCCAAGCAGCCAGAACTACCGGTGCACACTACCAAGCCCAGCTAATTTTTGATTTATTGTAGAGACAAGTCTCGCCAAGTTGTCCGGGCTGGTCTTGAACCCGCAGGCTCAGGCAATCCACTCATCTCGGCCTCCCAAAGTGCTGAGATTACAGGCTTAGCCACTGAGCCTGGCCAATTTTTTTTTTAATTGTAGAGACAAGTTCTCACCAAGTTGCCCAGGCTGGTCTCAAACCCCTGGGGTCAGTCAGGCAGTCCTCCCACGCCCACTTCCCAAAGGGCTGGGACAATCATGGAAATTTGAACACTGACTGGATATTTGATGATAATAAGGAATTATCGCTAAGCTTGTATAAGTCTGATAATGGAACTGAATTATGTTTTTTAAAAAGTAGTCCCTGTATTGTAGAGATACATATTAAAATATTTACAGGTAGCCGGGCTCGGTGGCTCAGCCTGTAATCCCACGCCTTTGGGAGGCTGAGGTGAGTGGATTGCCTGAGCCCGTGGATTCGAGACCCGCCTGGCCAACTTGGTGAGACCTCATCTCTACAATAAATAAAAAAAATCAGCCGGGCGTGGTAGCGCACACCTGTAATTCCAGCTACCCGGAGGCTGAGGCGGAAGGATCACCGGAGCCCAGCAGGTCGAGACTGCGGTGGCCGGGAGCGGCCACTGCACTCCAGTCTGGGTGACAGAGACTCCAACTCAAAAAAAAAAAATATTTACAGGTTTGAAATGATACGGTGCCTAGAATTTGCTTCAAATAACCTGGGGAGTTGACATAATAACTTTTGCTTTAAAAATAATAATAATAATAATAATAATAACCTAGGGAGAGGGGTAAAAATATTTTTAAAAAGGTCATGAGTTGGTAACTGTGGAAGCTATATGATAGTACATGGGGATTCATTACACTATTCTCTCCACTTTTTTTTTTTTTTTGAGTCAGAGTCTCACTCTGTTTCCCAGACTGCAGTGCAGTGGCACGCTCATGGCCACTGTAGCCTCGATCTGCTGGGCTCAGGCGATCCTTCTGCCTCAACCTTCCAAGTAGCTGGAACCACAGGCACGTGCCACCACGACCAGCTAATATTTTGGTTTTATTGTAGAGACAAGGTCTTGCCAAGTTGCCTAGGCTGGTCTCGAATCCTTGGGCTCAGGCAATCCTCTCACCTTCACCTCCCATAGTGCTGGGATAACAGGCATGCACCACCCACACCTGGCATATTCTCTCCACTTTTATGATCTTTGAAAATTTCTTTATTTTTTTCTTAAGTCAGAGTCTCACTCTGTCACCTAGGTTGGAGTGCAGTGGCACATTCAAAGCTACCGCGCATCCTTGACCTCCCAGGCTGAGGCGATCCTTCCATTTCAGCCTTCCAAGTAGCTGGAAGCATAGGTGCACACCACCATGCCTGGCTAATATTTTGGTCTGGCCATGTTGTCCAGGCTGGTCTTGAACCCCTGGGCTCGGGCAATCCTCTCACCTCAGCCACCCAAAGTGCTGGGATTACAGGAGTGAGCCACCATGCCCAAGCTTGAAATTTTCTACTTAAAAAAAAAGGGGGAGACAGAAGAAAGAGGAAATATCTCCATGCCACATTATTCTATTGTGCGCCAATTATCAATCCTAAAGGTGGAGAAACCCACTTTCAACTTCATTCTCAAGAAACAGTTAAATATACCCTTGGACTTCCCCTTTTATCGTCAGGCACTACTTTTTCTGCCTCAATTAAAATCTTTCCAAAAGAAGGCTTTCACCCTTAAAAATGCTTTTTCCTAAAAAAGTCATTTGTTGGTTACCTTTAAAACATGTTTGGCTTTAGATCTAACGATTTTTTAAATAATTTAAACACTTTCTGAGTTTTGATACTAAGTTGCTCCTTGAAAGATAAACTGATCAATTTCCCTTAGCTTGTCAATTTCTCCATGATGAAGATGGAAGAGGAAAGAGCCCAGAACTGTGAGCTTGTGGCAGAGACTCCTCCATCACATTAAAAGGAAGAGATTTTGGCCAGGAGTGGTGGCTCATGCCAGTAATCTCAGTACTTTAGGAGGCTGAAGCGAGAGGATTGCCTGAGGCCAGGGGTTAGAGACCATCCTGGGTAACTTGACGAGCCCTCGTCTCTACAATAAATCAAAAATTTACCTGTGTGTGGTGACATGTGCCTGTGGTTCCAGCTACTTGAAAGGCTGAGGTAGAAAGATTGCCTGAGCTCAGCAGGTCGAGGCTGAGGTGGCCGTGAGTGTGCCACTGCACTCCAGCCTGGGCAACAGAGCGAAATTCCAACTCAAAAAAAAAAAAAGGAAACGACTTTAAGAGAGTACCTAGTCCCAGACCTTGTCCCATAATTAGGCCAAGAAACAAGTCCACCCCCAGCCCACTTGGGTCCTTATGGAAACAACAGCAGCTCTGAGATCCCGACAAAGCACCTATACTTCATCTGTACAATGTTATTTAGTCATTATAACAAGTCTAGGAGACAGAAACTATTATATATCCACATTTTGCTAGGAATTCCAGAACAGTTGTGTAACATACTCTAAATAACACAGCTTTATGTGATAGAACCAATATCTGAACCCAGGATGTCTGGTCTCAGGGTTTGCTCTTACACCAAGCTACAGCACCTGGTGGAAGCAGGTTCATGACATCTTTCTTGTGGTATCACTAATATTCTAGTATTGGAAATCTTTTTAAATCTTTTTAAATTGGCAACAAAAGGTGAATTATCTCCCAGGAAACCCACCTCACCAGCCCCCCTCATAAGGATCATCAATTTAACAAATCTTGTTCTAGAATAACAAAAACAAAAGGCACACAATTTGTCTTAAAAAGAAAAAAAGATTCACAGAGATAACTTTAAAAGTTAAAAATCAGCCGGGCTCAGCGGCTCAGCCTGTAATCCCACTCTTTGGGAGGTTGAGGTGAGTGAATTGCCTGAGCCCTCGGGTTCAAGACCCGCCTGGGCAACTTGGCGAGCCCTCATCTCTACAATAAATCAAAACATTAGCTGGGCGTGGTACTGCACGCCTGTAGTTCCCAGCTACTTGGAAGGCTGAGGCGGAAGGATCACCGGAGCCCAGCAGGTCGAGGCTGCGGAGGCCGTGAGCGTGAAACTGCACTCCAGTCTGAGCGAAGGGGTGAGGCTCCAACTCAAAAACAAAAACAAAAAAAGTTAAAAATCAAGAGAGAAGTATACCCTTCTCCTTGCCCCTCTACATATCCAGAAATGCCAGGGTGGAATGAAAGGCCAGGGCCAGAAGGGCTGGATGCAGGGATTCCTCAGAGGCAATTCCGGAGTGAGAGAAAGCAGCCACTCTGAGAGTAGGCAGGTGCTCCTAAATAAATCCAGATTCCAGAGTGGCTGGATTGTCAGTCAGGGGTGAGCTGGGAGACTTCCCTGAGTCACTCCCATCTCCACATACAATATCCAGGAATGACTTAGCACCAAACACCAATAGAACTCTTCAGAGGAAAGGAAGGCCAATACCGAGTCAGAGTCAAGGGACAAAACTTCATAAACAGATGAACTGTCCACACCCACCTCCCTCTTACTTCCAGCATCTCCAGCAAAACCACCCCCTCGCTGGCGGACCATCCCCTCGCTGGTGGGAGGGAGAAGTTTGGACTAGGAAAAGCAAGGGCAAAGCGAAGGTCCCCAGATGGGTTAGGTACTGGACGAGAAGGGAAGGGCCGCAGGACAGGTCAAGAGGGACCTTAAATGATCTTATACGATTAAGCTAGAATAAGAAATGGAAGGGGCTGGAATATGAAAGAATCACCGAAATGTAAAATCCAAGGACCACAGAGGGACGCAGAGAGGGTAACTGGGAACAACAGGTGACTGGAACAGCAAAACACTGGGCGACAGGGGTGGAGGGATTAAAAAGCATGGGGAAAACAAAGGGGCCGGAGAACTGAGGGTCCTCTGGGGACCAGGAGCTACTGGGACAGGGGCACAGGGATCAGTAAACTCGGAATGTCTAGAGACCGAAGTGAATCGGAAACAAGGGGCCTGGGCAGAGGGATGATTGGGGACTCGGGGGACCGGGAACAGAGCTGAGAACCAGCGGTCTAGGAGTTAGGAGGGACTGAGACGCTGGAGGTCTCAGAATCCGAGCTCTGGTACCTGGGCATGGGGGTAGGAGGACTGGGCGGGACTGGGGGGCAGGGGTCTAGGAGCAGGTTGCAACTGAGGGACAGGAGGCAGGAGACTAGGAGAGCCCGGCTTCGGGAGGTCGGAGACCTGCAGGTGACCAGGGGTCAGGAAAAGGGGAACGACGGGACGGGGGTCTCAGGGGGTGGAGTGTGCAGCTGGAGCGGCGCGAGCCCAGGCGGCCAGGGCGGGTGACAGCGGTGGGGGCCGCCACTCACCGCTCATGGTGCCGCGTCCCGGGCCGATGCCTGCGCCGTGCAGCCGCCACTACCGCCTCTGCAGCCGCTGAGCTCCAGACAGGCCGGGGGACAGCGCGCCCCGCCCCAGCCGCCCCGCCCCGGAAGTAGAGCGCCGCCGCCGCCGGGGCCCCGCCCTCCGACCCGGAACGTAAACCTGAACTCTGGACCGGGACGCGCGAGACACCTGGGCGCGAGAGACCAGTGGGGAGCTGCGCAGGCGGGACGGGGATGTTCCCTCGAGACCCAACGGGGAGGCGCTTCCAGGACGCTTCCCCTTCCCGCCCTCCTGGGTTCACACCCAACTCGGAGCCAGACAGTGAACTGGGTCTCGAGTGACGAGACAACATCGGTCCACAGAGAGATACAAGTCGAAAGGGAAATTTAAAAGAAGTAATGAGCCAAAGCGTGGGCACAGGGTAGTGAGTGGGGCAATCCCAGGGGGCCTCTTCAAAGAGGTGGCTTTTGATCCCTGGCAGATAAGAAGGCGCCAGCCCGGGAAGATGCCCAGGAAAAGCGTTCCAAGTGTTCCAAGTGTAAAGGCTCTGCCTGGAGCGAAAGGGTGAGTGAGAAAAGGGTGGTAAGAGGGAGAACATGGAAGAGGTGGGGAGGAGAGTCTTGCAGGCCAGGGCATAGAGTCTGGACTTTACTCCCTAACTCTAGGAGAGTAGGGGGATGGGAAGCCATTGCAAGAATTCAAGCAGAGAGTGACGATATGAATTACGGGTTTTGTTTTGATTAATTTATGTATTCATTCATTTTACTTGTTTTGTTGTTTTCCCTGTTCCTTTTGCAGGTGCAGATGAATTAGGTTTTAAGACATCACTCTTCCTGGGATGAGAATGAATTGTAATGGGGCAGGATGGAGAAAGGGCGGCTGGTTAGGAAGCTATGGCAGTAGCCCAGGCAAGAGGTAATCGAGTCTGGAGTTACAGTGGTGCTGGTAGAGATGGACAAGGTGATGGATTGAGTATGAACACAAGTGTTACACTTCACACCATCCTTATGAAGTCCAGGTTATTGCCCCATTTTACAGAAGGGGGAAAGGGAACTCAGGTTGAAGGAGTATTTTCCCAACTTGTTTTGCCCACACCCGGAATAAAAAAATATATTTTACATCACAAATGTACAACATAGGCATACATTTAAGGAGATGTTTAACAAAACAATTATGTTTTTTGCTTTAATGCTGACTGAGACTCAGTTGATCCATTAATAAGTCTTGATCCAAAGTTGACTCATGTCTATAATCCCAGCACTTTGGGAGAATGAGGTGAGAGGACTGCCTGAGCCCACCAGTTTGAGAACAGCCTGGGCAACTTAGCAAGACTTCATCTATATCAAAAAATTAGTCAGGTGTGGTAGCGTGCACCTATAATTCCGGCTACTTGGAAGACTGAGGTGGAAGGATTGCCTAAGCCCAGCAGGTTAAGGGATGGCTGTGAGAGTGCAACTGCACTCTAACCTGGGCGACGGAGTGAGACTCCCAACTCAAAAAAAAATAAAACAAAACACTGAGTTAAGGACAAAGCCTCTGCATCCCAGAAGCCAATGTCCTAAAATATGGCACTTTGACTTGCTGAAGATCTCAAGGTCTCTCTGACCTTCCCCACTTCTACTCTTACCTTCTCTCCCAAAGCGAGAATGAAGTTGTTCTCTGAAAATCCTTTTTCTGACCTGTCTCGGTGGCTCAGCCTGTAATCCCAGCACTTTGGGAGGCCAAGGCAGGTGGATTGCCTGAGCCTGCAGGTTCGAGACCAGCCTGGGCAACTTGGTGAAACCTCGAATCTACAATAAATAAAAAATTATCTAGGCATGGTAGCGTGCGCCTGTTGTTCCGGCTACTTGGAAGGCTGATGTGGAAGGATTGCCGGAGCCCAGCAGGTCAACGCTGGGGTGGCTGAGTGTGCCACTGCACTCCAGCCTGGGCAATGAAGTGAGATTCCAACTTAGAAAAGAAATTCCTTTTTCTACCTAAAGACCCACAGAAAAAAACAATTAGTTTTTCCCCTCTCTGTAAGACTAAGAATGTCACCACACCTGAACAGACCCTCTTACAAGATAAAGTCTATCTCTCAGGTAACTTCCAATTCCAAAGAGAACTATTTATAAATTAATCTCTGTTCCCAGATTCATTCATTCTCCCTAGTAATCCTTTGTTGTCCCTCAACAGAATTCCTCTTCTCCCTCCCATAACCTGTTTTGCCAAAATCTAAGCTCCATTCTTTCTGTAACCTAAAGAACTCTGAACTCTGTGTTTCTCCCTTGTGTAAACGTTAATAAAATGTGTATACCTTTTCTCCAGTTAGTCTGCCTTCAGAAGGCCATGGGGAATGAAAGGTACTTATAGAAACCTAGAAGAAACTTAACCTTATTCTTTAGTCTTTTTGCCTCAGCATAACCATTAGAAAGCATTCAGACATTGTACTACAAAACAGGCAACAAGCCTATCCCATCCCCCTCAGCAAATCTTCAGATGTAAGACTAGGACAACCCAACCATTCATGGTTTAGCATAATAATCTCTAGTAAACTTTTGATTCCTTGTCAAGGCCAAAGTCATAAAAATGATAATATGACCACCCCGCCTTTGGTCAAGGAATTTGTGAGTTGCAAATGTCTGAGTTTATGAATTACAAATGTCTAACAAGTCTCTTGCAGGAATCCTTCCCCCCACCCAGGGTTAACCTAACCAGTCCTCTGTGACCAACATGACTCGAATAAGCCCCACCACGGCAGCAATCATGTGACTAACCCACCCATCTGCCTGCTGTCCATCACCTGACATCAGTACCTGCGCTTTGTGATGATGGAGAGCAGACCACCAATCACCTTAATGATCTTCCCCGTCTAGGGGAATGGTTAAAAGGACTCAACCACAAGCAACCAGCAGCCCTTGCCTTGCTAGACTCTGGTATAGCAGTGTGCTCTTTGAGCTATGGCTGTCGCCATGCTTCCTGACTTTGGCCCCCTCCCCCACCTTGGGGAGGTGAATCTTTTTTCTTCTCTTTCTTTCTCTAACTTACTTTTAAATAAACTTTTCTTTCTTAACCTCTTTGTGTGTTGCAATTCTTTGCATTTGCTCAGATCTCTGGGTTACCGTGCTGCGTGCCTCCCCTCTCCACCACGCCATCCTCACTCTGTCTGTACCCTAATGGAAATTTTTGCCCTTGGACCTGACTGGAAAGCACAAGCCTGGCTACAGAAGAATAGGTAAGCAAATCATTGCCCAGCACACAAGGACTCTTTTGAAGTAGTTGAAAATTCTGGTTTTAAATACTTGGAAATGTGGGAAAATGCCAATGATAATTTATTAAATGAAAAAAGCCCCAGACAAAATATATGACGTGATTACAATTGTGTCAAAATACAGCTATGTATAGAGATATAACTGAGTATCTCAGTCTAAAGATCTATTTTAAAGGTGGTTTTTTCCTTTATGCTTTGGAATATGTTTTAGAAACTTTACCATGCACACTTAATCTGACCATATGCTTGCTTAGAAATTCCAGGGGCTAATCTTAAAATAGCCTGACTGCAGGACTCTCCTGCTTGGGGGGAGTCAGGAAACTGCAACTGAGATAACATCAACCAGACTTCTGGGAGGACCACTACCCATGATAAGCCATCAAGACACACCCTGTGTCATGCCTACATGTTTTCCATACCAGGTTTCCCTTTTTATACTCTTGCACACAACCTAAAAATCAAAAGTGGTTTCTTTGAGGCCTGAACCTGGCCATTTTGGAATAAAATCACCTTCCTGACCAGGCTCTGTGGCTCAGCCTGTAATCCCGCGCTTTGGGAGGCCGAGGTAAGTGGATTGCCTGAGCCCGCGGGTTCGAGACCTGCCTGGGCAACTTGGCGAGACCTCATCTCTACAATAAATCAAAAAATTAGCCAGGCTTGGAAGGCTGAGGTGGAAGGATCGCCGGAGCCCAGCAGGTCAAGGCTGCGGTGGCCGGGAGCATGCCACTGCACTCCAGTCTGGGTGACAGAGTGGGACTCCAACTCGGAAAAAAAGAAAACAATAGTCACCTTTCTTTCGTTATACCTCATGATTGTTTATTTCAGTGTACAAGACATGGGTGTCTGGGATTACATTGGTTCCAGGGACTAGGAAAGAATGTAAAAATGGGAATATTTGTGTTTGCTTGATGAGGGTGTTCTCCCATGTTTAAGATTCCTCCTCCTAGAAAGCCTAGTTTAGCTCTGCCTGCCTCTGTTACCTTTGACAAAGCATGACATGCCAGCTTTCTGGGATTGTCATGAGGATGTTGTGTTCTCAGAGCACACTGCACCTTAACTTTATAGCACTTGAAGCAGGATAGTTTGTTGAAACTCTAATTTGTTATAATA
>CAUYQG010098229.1:0-11371 GCA_963574415.1 Tarsius wallacei
GTGTATGAGCCCACCTGAACCTATTTCCCACTGCCTTGCCATCTGTCTGTGCAGTGGAATGTAGGTTTGGTCCCTTAGGAACTGAGGTGGAGGCTGCTCCTAGGTAGGGTGGGCAATGCAAATCTCTGCCTGGAGAAAGGCCGAGGTGGCAGAATCACTTTCGTGCATCCTTTGTCTCCACTCCTCTGGGTCCCTGGGCAATCCACTATGATGGACTGTGGTGTCGTGGGAGGCACCGGGGATCAGCTGCACAGCTGGGTTCTGGATCCAGGGCAGCACCAGCAGGCTGGGGTGGAGGAGGGGGTCGGGAGTTCCCTCCTCTGGAGCTGAGAGCCTCTGATCAGCACCTCCTCCAGATATGCTGTTCCCTTACACAAGCATGGGGTCCTGCACTGAGTGTCTCAGCCAGGGTAGGCCCAGAGCTCCAGAGCTCCAGAGCTCCAAAACTCTAAAGGGCAGGCGGTGAGCGGCGAGAGTAGCCCTGGATCGCTCACAGGGTATTTCAGCCAGAAATGGAATCGGTATCTCTGAGGGTCGGGCGCCCAGAGCCTCCCTGGGTGACCAGCAACTTGGTCTGGGTGAGACGATGTAGCCAGGGAGGGAGCCAAGACCCGAGACTCCCGAGCACATGGCAGCAGCCAGGGGCCACAATATCTGTCCATGTGTGGGACCGAGGGTCTCCGGGCCTCAGACCAGTGTGGCTGGCAGTGGGCAGGGGGGTGGGAGAAGGAAAGCAAGAGTCTTTTTGGGAACTCACGTTTGGAGAATGTCACAATTCCACCTATGCCGTCGCCATCTTACCGGAACTCCTCCCAATTTGGTCTTAAGTCACAATAAGTGGGCAGACTAAAAACAAATCTGCACCACTGAAAAAAAAAGTCTGGACTATAGTAGTTCCTCCTTATTTATAGGGGATATATTTCAAGATCCCCAGTGGATGCCTGAAGCCACAGATAGTACTGAATCATGTGTATACTATTTTTTTTCTATACATACATACCTACATATGATAGTTTAATTTATGAATTAAACATATTAAGAGATTAACAACAAAAATAATAAAATGGAATAATTTTAACAGTATACTGGAATAAAAGTTATATGAGTGTGGTCTCTCACTCTTTCTGAAAATATTTTATTGCACCATACTCACTCATCTTGTGATGTGAAATTACATGCCTATGTGATGAGACAAAGTGAGGGGAGTGTTGTAGGTATTGTGACCATGGGAGGTTACCATTGATCTTCACTGTTAAAAGGAGGATCGTTTGCTTTGCGTGATCCTGGATCATCTAGCAATGGCAATATCAATGGTTGGATGTCAGGAGCAGATGATGTTGAAGACTTGGACAAGTAGCTTCTACAAAGTAGCTGGACAAAGCATATCCAGGCAGGACAGAGTAGGATGGTACAAGATTTCATCATAATACTCAGAACAGCATGCCATTTAAAACATATAAATTGTTTATTTCTGGAATTTTTCATTTAAATTTTTGGATTGCAGTTGACTACAAGTAACTGAAACCATGGAAACAAAACTACGGGGTAGGAGGACTACTGTATTTCATTTCGTATAGATTTCAAAGTTAAAGAAGAAAAATCAAGTAGATGGCAAAAATCAAGTTCTGAGTCCTGTGTTGATATAAAGATTGAATTACTCTGGCTGAAGGGTCAAGTTCTTCCCATTCTAAGATTATAAATTTAAAAATCAGGTCTGGGGTGATAACACCCTAAGGGCTGGCAGAAGCAAATGTTCTGCTATGCTGGATGATCACATTTCTCACTTGAGTCTCAGAGAATTCAATAGAAAAAAGGGGCCACTCAAAAGTTGAGCTTGTCATTTAAAAATTACAAAGCCCTTCACCAAGAAGCAATCCACTTGGAGGAAAAGAAAACAGACACAATTAGAAGAATTAGAATCCCTTGAACTTGAACTAATACTTAAACACACAAAAGAGAAAATTAAATGAGTATGTTAAATTATTTAAATTAATTAAATAAGACATATAAATCAGGTACTCTGAAACACTAATAGGCTTCTCTCATATTTTGTGATATGAGATTTATTCTGAAAAATACCATGCATATGTTATTAATTAGTTAGTCAAAGAGAAAATAGAAAATTATGATGTAGAAGGAATGATCTGAGAAAATTACAAAAAGGAAAAGTTCTAAATATTTAACCAGAAAGAGTTTCAGCTGGTTAAAATAGAAGGAATTAAAAATAAAAGAGGAAATATTTGAAAGCAAAATTACTTTGATTTGTTTCAAGAATTCATAAAAGATACCAATTTTCAGAATCAAAACAACAAGAGTCAAGGAAGTTAAATTTAAACTAATCCAAGCAAAAATACATTGTATTCAAATTGTATAGCAATATAAAAACACAAAATATTTCTAACAATTAAAGAGAAAGGAATGTTTACTTATAAAAGAATAAATAGATTGGCATCTAATTTCTCAAAAGGACTAATAGAACCCTGGAGAGAAAGGGAAAGAAAAAAGGAAAGGCAAGGAAGAAAGCAAGGAAAGAAGGGAAGAAAGGAAAGAGGGGAGGGAAGGCAAAGAGAAGAGAAAAGAGTTTTAAGATTAATATCTTGAGCTGGGTACAGTGGTGCATGACTAATGGCAATCCCAGCTACATGGGAGGCTGAGACAGAAGGAATGCTTGAGGTCAGGAAAAGACTAGCATGGGCAACATAGCCAGATCCCATCTCTTAAAAAGAAAATCAATATCCTAAAGGAAGTTATCTGTTAGCTTATGATTGCATAGCCGTGCAATATTGAGGTCTCCAAAATCACAGCACTTTCTTGCAATTCTAAATGTATGTGGTAGGTTTATTATCAACACTTCAATCCCTTTTTGTTGTAAAATTATACTGCGGTTCCTCCAACTATAGGTGACATATACTTCCCTTCCCAGAGATTTGTGGCTTACCTGTGTGACAAGCTTTGGCCAGTGATAAGTGGTATAATACAAACAGAAGCTTATAATGGCTTGGTCCTTGTGATCCTGTGATCGCCACAAGAAATATAAGCCCCGATATATGCCTTGCCTTTAACCTGGGTCTGGAAATAATATACATAGAACAGACTTGAACCTGACTAGAAACACAGAGCCAATTCCATTTTAATTCACTCCCTGAGACAGAGAGGTTCCAATTGCCCCACAGATTTATGAGTTAGAAATAAAATACTGTCAATGTAGGCCATTGATTTTTTAAAATACAGTGTTACTGCAACAATTGTTGTCTAATATACTGTTTTTCAGGAAGATGGAAAAGGGTTCTTGAAAACAAAAAAAGAATGAGATAAAAGAAAGATGGTGAGCAAACATTTGACCAACATTTGTGTAAACTCAAACAAACATACACTTCATTAGACAACAATAATAATGACTAATGTTTGACATATGATAGTGGGATAGAAGCAAAATTCTATCTAGGCCAACCCACAAGGAATGGATTGAAATGAAAGGAATAAAACCTTGGATATTATCAAGTTATCTTCAAATTAGTTTCCCCCCAAACCAGCAAGTAAACAGCAAGGCTATGCACACACTAGGACATTCCTGGATAGAGGTGCACATAGGCTAATCTTCCTAGTAACTCCTTTACTGACCAAAGCTCAGTTTTTATGCTCCCTGCATTGAGCTACAATTCAAGAAACCAGAAACACCCAGAAACACATGTTTACAGCCTTTTATATGAGGTAGTGGGATAGGAGTATCAGAATGCAAGGATTTGTTTGATTAGAAGACATTCTAATCACATTAACTGCAGCACAGCGACATCACATGTTTTCTTGCCCTATATTTTCTGCTAAACCATCTGGCATATGTGAGTTTTGAGAAGAGTAGGTCTAACCAAAGCCTTCTTCCAAATCAATCCTGACATCTTATGATATGAGGCTTAAGGCAACTGATAATTAGTGAAAGATACATATATTTAAATGTGTTTATTCTGTTTTAACTTATGATTAAAATAGAAGTTTTATCACTTAGATTTATTGCTTCTTACTTTCCAATTTTGCCCCTTTGCTACCTTTGTCATGATTATGTTCACTTTCTTACCACTACCTGTGTCCCCCTCAATGAAGAATGGCACTTTACCATTTTTGACTACATCTCTTTAAATAGTCTTTAGTCATTATTCCATCATTTTCTAGCTTGCAGTACTACAGTTGGGACATTTAATGTTTTTTTTTTTTTTTCATTCTTATTACCTTGCAAATAATGTGTTCTTTCTGTAGGTGAGTTTATATAATTTTCTCCAATTGGGGTTTAACGGTCTCTCTGGGAAATAGACCAGTAAATTTCAGTATTGTATGTACTCAGTAAACAATTTCAACATGGAGATTTGAATCTCAAATTACTTCGAAAATTAGGAATAAATTATTTATGATACTAAACACTAAAATTTTAATAATTACTTTTTCCTCAACTTTTTCTTCTTTTTCTTTTTGAAATTTTTATTATTTAAATGACTGGTTTCCTTGATTTGCCTATATGTTTTTATTTGTGTCTTTATTATTTCCTTTTTTCAAACCTCTGTGAGGTGTTTTTCCATTTGATATTCTAGGATTTTAATTTGTTCTCAGCAGTGTTTCTCTCTCTCTCTCTCTCTCCTTATTTATTAAATTTTTATATTTGAAAATTATTCTTTTAGAGCTACACATTAATTTTTGTGATTTCATTGCATCACTTTGATGCTTCATTTCTTTTTTGTTAAAAATTGTGGGTTTTTTTTTTCTCTTTTAGTGTTTTATTTCTATAGATGCCACCTGTTTGAGTTGTTCACCTTGATCTTTATCCCTAACACGGCTGAAGCTCCCTAGACGGATTCCATGTACTTTTAAAAATCTACTCCTGGTTATGTATCTCCTCAGTTGGCACACAGTTCAGACCCTTCACTGCAGTTTCTTGTGGTGTAAAATGAAAGCTATAGCTGTGGTTTTTTATTTATTTGTGGATTTTTTGAATTAATGAATTAATTGTTTGATAATTGATATATTCAATTTGTGAACCTGTGAAGCTTTTGCTAAAAGATCAGGGAAAGACTTCTCTGTTCTCAGATTTTTTTCTAGATACACTCAGGGAGGAGGTATACCCATTTTAAACTCCCATATTGGGACCAGCGCATGTCTCATGAGCTGCTCTCCTTCAGATTGACCAGCATTAGCAAATCAGGCAAGTTCTCCAAGTGCCTCCTGCAACATGCCAGCTGGTGAAGCCTATCTCTGCATGAATCTAATGAATGGCTCCTGCCAACTGGACTCTTTAGAGTCATCAGTTCCCTGGTTTGTGTCCCATAGGAGAGGCAAGAATTTTCCTCTGCTCCTGGTCCTGTACAGAATGCTCAGCACCCTGAGAAAAAGCCTCACAACAGAAAACTAGAAGGAAATGCAGCTCTGTTGGCCTGCCTGATCTGAAAAAATATTAACGCAGCTTCAGTTACTTACCATTTGGAGAACACCATATGCCGGACTGTGATAATTAGCCCAGCTAGGATATCGAAATCTGAAGCTCTGTAAATTTTGGATAATGTCAAAGAAAAGGAGAGGAAAGAGGAAACAGCACCAGAAAACCTATGCGACCAAAGTACTAGAAAGTTAAACGATAGAGGGTCAGGGCTGTATTCAAAATTATTCTGAAGAAAGAATATGTACATTTTCTTGATGATTTTTTAAAATTTACAGATTGTACTAAGTTTTGATTTTTCATGTTATACCTGCTGGAGAAAATATTTTGCTTTCACTTGATTCAATGTCTTATATTAGGAAATGAAAAGTGCAAAGAAATTTCATTTGACTGTTGATAAAATATAACTAACAGAGAAACAAATGGTTAGCTTCTTATCTCTAGTCTTTTATTTTTTTCAGTTGTTTACACAAATAAAGTGGAATACAAAATGAGTTTAATGAGTAGCATTCACACGTTTATACAATCTTAACTTGGTCTGTTCATACACAATGCTTGATGAATTGTTGCAGGAAAATTTATATGAGCAAACGGTGTAAAATGGTTCTCTTGTTATTATGGATGGCTTTTAGCCTTTATTCCAAAACATGCCAGATCTTATATGAGACTTTAGATTCCTATTTGAAAACAGAAATGTAAATATTATTTAGAAAATCAACTTCTAGATTTTGAAGTTTGGTACCAACACACATACACATATATTTCCTGGAGCTGGTGTTTTGTACTCACATGGGCTTTAAATTTAGACATTTTGAGGCTAAAAAATTTCTTGTTTATGTAAAGATTGGCTGCACATTTGTTTAAAATGCAGGTCCCTGGCCCTTAGCCCCAGCAGACACATGTATTCTGACTTAGTTGGTCTAGAATACCATGCAGATGGTCCATGGAGAGCTGACTGTATAATTGATTATATAAACAGTCATTTTTGAAATTGAAAGGAAAAGTATTAATATTTAAGTTGAGGTGAGCCATGCTGCATGGTCACACATGGAACTAAGAACTAAGAAACCTAGCTTACTCACTTTGAGATCTTAGGCAAGGCTTTATAAAATGACTTTTTGTGTGTTTCGTAAATCAAATTAAGAAACTAAATTGAAAAACATATTACTCATTGTGGAATGAAGTAATATTTTAAAGTGTTTCATCTTCCTTCTTGTTCTGAAATAAGCAGGAGGATTTATTGGATGCCACCCTACTACCTACACAGAATGAATCTGCTCCAGTGGTATGTTGCCGCTCATCCTCTGTTGTATGTCAAGTGCCCACCTCATTCACAGCTGCTTCTTCACTCTTCCAAGTAGCAGGAACTACAGGGGGTGCTACCATACCCAGCTTATTTTTTTGATTTATTGTAGAGACGAGGTCTCGCCAAGTTGCCCTGAGCTCAACTTTTTGCATCTTGCTGTGATAACATCAGCCCTCACTGTGACTCAGGAGATGTGCTTTGGTCCATACAGAAATGGTGTGAGAATGCCTCCCACTCCCAGTCTCTTCATCATCTGGGCCCCCAAAGAGTCCTATGTATGCCCTCACTATCACCAAGTCTTCCATGACAAAGTCTTTTAGAAAGCGGCTCAATTGTAGTTCATTATGGGGGAACAAGTACGGTACTTTCTATTTCTTTTCTCCCATAGGATCCATACAGGGTACTTCACCACTGCTTTGCTCAAATAAAGAAAAAAAAAAAAGAAAGAAAGAAAGCTTTTCCATAAATGCTCAGATAAATAGAGATCTACAAGGTAATCATACTATTTGCCCAAATTCCACCTGATTAGCCAAAACTATTCAACTAAAATCACAGCTACATTCTTGTGCTTCTGACTGTTCACCTTAAAGAGTCTTGAGAGTCTCTTTAATTATCTAATGAAAAATGTTTATATATTAAAAAATTAAAAGATGATCAGTGTGACTAGATTTAATGTGAAAGACTTGGCCTATTTGCCAAACCCTTTGCAATTTCTCTCCTACCTAAACCTGTTCGGTTATAATGACTCATGGGCTTCACCATAGGATAAGTCCTGTCCTAACTAAGCATCAAGTGAGAGCTAAGATTTGTAATGCTGCTATTAGCGTGGTACTATGGATGGCAGCAGTGATCCCAACCAAAGTCAGCGTTATCCTAATCCTTAAACTCAGTACCTTCAGCTTTGGGTTACTGTTCAAATTAAAATTTCCCGCTGGAACTATCTGCTCCCTCAGCTAGTCAAACCATGACCTTAATACCTGCATGAATCCTAACCACTCTGGTTCTCAAAGTTATTTCATTATTTCTGGTCAGTCAACCATAAACTAAATTTTTATTTCAAAAAGGACTAAGCTTCTGAAACCATAAAGTCACTGCCCAGTCAAACTCTAATTTATTCTCATCCTAGAGCCTTTTGCTTATCTATTCAAAACTTCAGATAAAGTTCTTTGAATATCGTAGATTTTGTGACCCATGGCCACATTCATGTGGAATAATTGGATACCGTATTTTAGAAAGAGGCTTCTTCCTTGGATAAGAGCTTTTGCCACACTGTAGCTATGGCATTGCCCCTAAACTTTTTATCTGACTATAACTGACTTTTCCCATTCATCATCAGCAAAGCAGCTAAGAGTGAAACATCAGTCTCTTTAAGTTTTACCAAACTTCTATGCCATGTTTCTCTTTTATATTTGCTTTTTCAATTAGTTTTGTAAGAAAAGTTAAAGAATAAATAATTTATTTGCCTCTTCTTACTTTCAAAAAACTATAGTTGATTCTTTGTCTATGAAATCCAGTACTACATTTAACATAAAATTATTTTTAAGAATATGAATTGTTATATTCCCACATCCCCAAAAGCTATAATTTAGGTTGAAAAAATACTAAATGATAACAGAAAAAAAAAAAGAATAAAAGTGAAGTCAAATCTTTGTGTAAATTCCCACCTAAGCCTTTTCTTGTTGCTTCCATCTAGAAACAATTCTCATGTCACCAGATGAAAAGCAAGTCAATTATACTTTATGCAAGTAAATGAGTTTATGGTCTAAAGCATGCCATGCCAGCCATATTGGTACTAGTGTTCTACTTTTGAGCAAAGTTTGGGAAGGAATCGCACATTGGAGTGAAATGTTTTATTAACTTTGCAAGTAAACCCAATCCTTGGTCATGTGACACATGCTCAAACAACCATAGAAAATAGATACGGGGCTTCATCTAGGGAAGGATAAAATGAAAAGTCATGAATAGCAAAATGTCAGACATAGACCCACAATTCAAGTTTACAACTGGCTAGTGCAGGGGAGATGCTGTAAAATTAACCTTGGGTAGCTATAGTATTCCTCCTGTCATTACACTCTTTGCCTAATTCAAATTCTCCAGTCTATGAGAAGTGTGGTCTTGCTAACCAAATACATAAATAAATAAAATAATTTAAATAACAGTAAAAACTAAACAAAAAATTAACTGAAAAGATACGTGTGTGTGTGTTTATTTTTAAGTCAGCTGATTCATTACTCATAAGTCACAAGTTTAATGATTGAGCCTGCACTAAATTACACAGTTGGTTTTCTTTATCTTCATGAGAAATTTTTGCTTTTCATGTTATTAATTTGAGAGCTGTTAATCTGAAGTATTGCTTCTTATGTGTCAATATAATAATATGTCCTATTATTATAATAATAGGATAAGTTAATGTAATAAACATTATTGCCTCTTAGCAGTTAATTTTAAGTATTGCTTCCATTTAATTATTTCAATGGAAAGCAAGGATTTCTACATATCTATTGTTGCTAATATAATCATGACTGTAAGTTTGTATAAACTCAGACATTTGTCCATTGAGATATATTTATATACATAATAAGATTTGTTGTCAGAAATTACTTTTGGGGGTATTAAATGGCTATAGGAAGAAGGAGTGTGAAAGCAGAAATCAATCACTTAGACTACAAAATGCAGAGTGGCAGTTTGCATTTGAAATTCCCTTAATGTAGCCAAAGATATTGGTTAGCAAAACGTTTTGACAAAACATTTCTGCCGATGAATCTGATATTACTTGAAATAATGTTCTAATTTTTCTGCATCTAAGGTCACTCCTTGTCTCACTATCATGTCACTCTCCTTAATATCATTATTCCATCATATGAAAATTTTAGAACATAAATATTCAATTATATTGAATGCACATTTGCCAAACATCTTCTGTGTCCAATTATTTGTGCTCAACATTCTAAGTTTTAAAGTTGAATAGGGTTGATTTTCTTCCTTTAAGAAATTCTAATGTAATATTAGAAAAATATTCATAAACAAATGAAAACAATACAAACTGGAACAGAAGAGATAAACTTCTGGAAAATTTTCTAAATAAAAAATGCATCTTCAGCTGAAGGGAGGAGATAAGACAATTATGAATACTAGGATCTTTAAAATATGATATGAAAGATGGGTTAGATGCTGAGAGAATGGTCACGGTAGAGAAAAAAAAAGAACTGTCATAGAGAAGTAAGTTTAGGTTCCTCTTCAAGGAATAACAATTAGTATTTATTTGTATGCTCTAAACATCAAACTGAATATATGAACGGTAAACAGATTATGAAAAAGCACTTGATGAGTGAGTAAAAAAGTCACACATTTGTACACAGATTTATTGTTTCTCAAAGTATTTTTACCACCTTGTAGACTTGGCTTTCTGTGTATATTTTCAGGCAAAAGTAGATTTTTAGTAAAATCCTATTTTTTAATGTGGATTTTTTTCTGTTTTCCTTTCCAAGTTGGAAAAAGATGTTTTCTTCTTTTCCTTTGCCAAGTTTGGAAGCAGTAGAAATACAAAGGAGCAGGCAGACGTGGAAACAAATATTGACTTTATTATTAAATAAATCTGGTATTGGACTAGGATTCCTAAAGCTGAGCCTCAAAATTAGGCTGATTTACCATTCTCACAGAAGCCAGAAGATTCAGGGAGAAGTATTCTCCCTAACTTGGGAAATGGAACTTAAAAAAAAAAAATTCATCAAGGCACATAACATCAATAATGGCACCCAAGCTTTAACTGCATGATGACCACTTAGGTACCTAACCTTGAATTGTACCCCTCATCTTTAAAATAAAAATAATTTATATATTTTAAAAAACCACCAAAGTTATTCCTGTCTTGTACTATGGACCTCTCTCCTAACTCTTAGACTCAGGAGAATTTGTGACTTCTGTGACCTCACCTGGCTGAAGCATCTCAGATGCTTTCCCATCATCCTCTATCCAATTTGAAGCTATGTTATGATCATCATTCCTTATACGGGCCCAGGAATCACAAAATGCTAGAAGCATTTTCTTTTTCTTTTCTTTTTTAATATTTGAATATTAAGATCAGGACAAAGAAAGCACAAAAGTATAGTTTCTTTATAACTAATTGGAACTTCCCAGATACCTTAAGATATATGTGGTATTGTTTACCTTGTGGTTCTATATATAAGTTTTATTATAAAGCTATTCTTTGCATTTTAATCATATGTCACTAATATAGACAGAAAATAATTTCTGTAAGTATCACTGAAGATTCAGAGTTTACCAGTTGTGAATACATAATTTTTTTGCGACTGTGTATATACAGTCAGAGAAAAAGAACAAGTTGGCTGTAAGACTAAAGATGAGCAGGCATTAACCATCACATACAGCTCTTGGTGCCATGATTTCAAACACTGTTTTCAGAGATGACATTACTAAAGATTACTTCAGAAGAATAAGATACCAGAACAAAAATTGAAGAGAAAGCTTACTTTTCCCCTAGCATAAGTTTTTATCCTACCCAGAACTCTAATTAAGCATCAGAGTTACCTAAGGAGTTGTTTATAAAATATTTATGTTGAGCTGGGATCGGTGGCTCAGCCTGTAATCCTGCACCTTTGGGAGGCTGAGATGAGTAGATTGCCTGA
>CAUYQG010098231.1:0-12734 GCA_963574415.1 Tarsius wallacei
ATAATTGTTCAAGGTCACCTTATGAGTGAGGACATATGGAACTCAGTTCTTTGTTTCTGTGATAAATCACTGAGTATGATAGACTCGAAATCCGTCCAAGTTGCTGCAGAGTTCATGTGTTTGTCCTTCTTTATGGCTGCATAATATTCCATTGTGTATATGTACCACATTTTTTTATCCAGTCCAGCATCGATGGGCAACACGGTTGGTTCCATGTTTTTGCTATTGTGAATAGAGCTGCAACAAACATACGTGTGCAGGTATCTTTTTCGTAGACTAATTTGAGTTCCTCCAGGTATAGTCCCAATAGGGGAATTGCTGGGTCACATGGAAAGTTGATTTCTAGTTCTTTCAGAGATCACTACACTGTCCTCCAAAGAGGTTGTACTAGTCTGCATTCCCACCAGCAGTGTAGAAGCGTTCCTTTTTCTCCACACCCTCGCCAGCATCTGCTGTTGTTTGTTTTATTAATGATGGCCGTTCTTACCGGGGTTATGTGGTATCTCAATGTGGTTTTGATTTGCATTTCCCTGATGATGAGTGAGGCTGAGCACTTTTTCATGTGTCTGTTGGCTGCCCATATATCTTCTTTTGAGAAGTGTCTATTCATGTCTTTTGCCCACTTTTTAAAGGGGGCTGTTTGTTTTTTTCCTTTTGGTGCGTTTGAGTACCTTGTAGATCTTAGATGTTAGGCCTTTGTCAGATATACAGTTGGCAAGTATATTTTCCCATTCTGTGGGCTGTCTCCCTGCTCTCTTGATGGCTTCTTTTGCTTTGCAGAAGCTCGTTGATTTGATGAGGTCCCACTTGTCTATCTGATTTCTTAAGGTATTGGCCTTTAGGGTTCTGAATAGGAATTGGTTGTCAGTTCCAATTCCCATAAGGGTGTCTCCTGCGCTTTCTAAGATTCTTATAGTTTGAGGTTTTACATTTAGGTCTTTGAACCATTTCGAGTTAATTTTTGTGATGGTAATGGAAACTATTTTTAAACTATATCTTTTGAGTTCCATGGACCATACTTTAGAAATACTGCTATAGTTAATTGGCTTCTCTTACGATGTAATATCTTGAGATGGGGGTCCAGTTGTCTGTAGGAAGTCAGAATAAAAGAGGGATCTGTTCAATGACAGTAGCAAGCTCAAAGTACTTCAGAATAACACTTCACTGAGTCAGTCACAATAATAATCTATCTATGGCACTTCTGTAGCTACCTCAACTCTCACATCTACAAAAGGAAGGACTGGAATAGGAAGCCTCTAAGCTCTCATCTTGTGTTTGCATTTTACAACAGTTCAATATTTAGATGGAAGAGGACATGCTAAAAACAACTATAAGATTGGTACATTTAAGAGCCATTTGTGCCGGGCTCGGTGGCTCAGCCTGTAATCCCGTGCCTTTGGGAGGCTGAGGTGAGTGGATTGCCTGAGCCCGCGGGTTCGAGACCCGCCTGTGCAAGCGAGACCTCATCTCTACAATAAAGCAAAAAATTAGCCGGGCGTGGTAGCGCGCGCCTATAATTCCAGCTACTTGGAAGGCTGAGGCGGAAGGATCACCGGATCCCAGCAGGTCAAGGCTGCGGTGGCCGGGAGCGGCCACTGCACTCCAGTCTGGGCGACAGAGCGAGACTCCAACTCAAAAAAAAAAAAAAAAAAAAAAGAGCCATTTGTGTGATAACAAGGAACCATTTGTGTAATAAAATCCTGACCAAATAAAAAATAGAAACAAACTATAACAACTAGTAAGTACAAACTAAAACAACATTGGCCCGAAACATAATTATTTATTTTTCTATATTTGAAATTAGATGTACTTTCAATTTAAGTTTATTAAGTTTAATCATATAGGAGAATGTGTAATTATCTCTTTCCTTTTCCAAGGTTTTACTAAAACAAGAGTAAAAGTGAATACAGATAGAAAAGTCTTTTAATAACACTGAGAACAAAAGGGAAGCAGAGTACAAGAGATTTTTTGTTAACTTCTTAAATACAGAATGAGATAAGACTGTTCTAAAAGAAAGCAATAGCTAAGAATATGCTTAGGTGAGGCTGTAGTAAAAGGGAAACACTTGGTTTTCCCCAGTGGAACTAGACAAGCTCCAAGCTCAGGGTCATTAAGTATAAAATGTAGAAATGAGCCATCGGATAGAAATCCATGGGAGGAATTAATTAATTAAAGGATTGACATAACTACTGGTTCCATCCTCCCATCCACAGTGCCAAGAGACTGGAAACAGTGGTGTCTGCACTCATAATAAAACTAGAAATGTATCTTCCAAAGAGTATGGACACTCTGCCTTAGGAAGACCGGGACCCCCAAATGTTGGCAGTAAAAAGAAAGGAGTTCAAAGTGTGGTACTGAGGAGAATATTTAGCCTGTTTGTGTTTTCTGCCCTGGAGTAGGATTTCTCAACACTGCTCTATTACTATTGGCATTTTAAGCTGGATACATCTTTGTCATAGGGAGCTGTCCTTTGCAGCGTAAGATATTCAGCAGTATTCTTAACTTCCATGTACTGGTTGCTAGTAGTAACCCCATGTGAGATAATCAGAAACGTCTTCAGACATTGCCAAATATCTTTAAGGAACAAAATCATCCCCATTTAAGAATAGCTAAGACTAAATGTAAGCCCTGCCCACAAATACAGAATGAGAAGTTCAGAACTGAGGGAAGATGAAAGTTGGGGAAAATATCTAAACAGTTATAAAGGAAACCTTCATAGGTATGAATAGACAACCAGAATCACCAGATGTCTGAAGAAAATCAAGTACAAGACAAAAAGATGGATATTCACAAGCAATAATTGACTGTAGGAGGAACAAGTATTTGTTATTCAAAGACAGGAATAAAACTTTTCAGAAAATTTCAAAAATAAAATTAAAAGGAGGCTTTTCTAGAGAATTTTTGAAAATGTAAGTATGACCCCTCCCTTTCCCTCAAAAAAAGTCCTTACTAACACACTTAGTTGAAAACTCCTTCAACTAACACATTTTAGTTGAAGTTCTACACATTAAAGTCAAAGAAACTACCCTGAAACTAAAATAAAAATATCAGAAATAGAACATATAAAAGAAAAGTCAAGAAACATCTGGGATAAAACCAAAAGTTTAGCATCTGCCTAATGGGAGTTCCAGAAAAGGAAAACAAAAAAGAGAAAACATGAAAGAGGAGGAAGAGAAGGAGAATAAAGAAGAGGAGGAGGAAGAGGGGAAGAAGGAGAGGAAGGAAGAGAAGATTTCCCAAAGCTTAATAAAAGTGCTAATGATGACATCTGCAAGATGGTGGAATAAGAGATCCTCAGCTCACGGCACACCACAAATAAATAAATAAATAAATAAAATGGTGCCATTCATGGAAGGAAATTCCTTTGTGAAGGCTTTGAGATCCAGGTAGAAGACTGCAAACTCTTAGTGGAGCCTAAAACCAAGAAAGGTTGCTTTGAGAAGACAGACCCATGCATCACAAGTAGGCCTGCCACTCAAAGTCCTGGTTGAAAACCAGAAGCTGTCACATTCCCCTGTGGATGCAACTGTAGTCCCACTTGTCCATGGTCTTACCAACAGCCCCTTCTGCAAAAGAGAAGATCCACACCCATCTGTAGCTCTCATAATAGGACTTACCTAACTTGGACTCAACTGCAGTCCCCTGAAGAATTCCCATTACCTGGCTACAGACCCACTCTTGAGGTCTGAAGGCAGTCCTGTCACTAAGCAACCCAGGAATGGCAAGGCCTCTAGGCAACGGACATGCTAACCTCAGATCTGACTGTGATCCCTGAAGTGAGTTCCATGCTTGACTCCAGCCTTGTTCTACATGGATCAGATGTATCAGAAAGAACCAGGCAAACATGACAAAACAAAAAACTAAAAGTAATATAGCTCCAGTAACTTACCCTAAAGTAATGGAGATCCATAAACTGCTTGACAAATAATTCAAAATAATTGTTTTAGGTAAGTTCAATGAACTACAAGAGAACAGGGACAGACAACTAAATAAAATGAGAAAAGCAATATATTAAAAAATGAGATGTCTGTTGAAGAAATAAAAACCATTAAAAAGAACCAAGCAGAAATTCCAGAGCTGAGAATACAAAGGTTGACCTGAAATTTCAATGCAGAGTGTCAACAACCAGACTCAATCATGCAAGAGGAAAAAAAATCACTGAATTTAAAGATAGGTCATTTGAAATTATTCAGTTAAAGGAACAAAAACACAATAAAAGAGAGTGAAGAAAGCCTATGCGACTTAAGAATCATTAAAGGAATCAATATATACAGCATGGAAGTCCCAAAAGGAACAAAAAACATGAGGAAAGAAAGCTGATTTAAAGAAATCATGACAGAAGAATTCCCAAATCTGGGAACAAAATTGAACATTCATATTCATGATACTCCCCAAATCAATAGGCTAAACATTAATAGGTCTACAGATTCAAAGCAATCTCTACCAAAATTCCAGTGGCATTTTTAGAGTAATAGAAAAAACAACCCTAAATTCATATGGAACAACAAAGATTCCCAAATAGCCAAAGCAATCTTGAGCAAAAAGAGTAAAACTAGAGACATCACGCTTCCTGACTGCAAATTATACTACAAAACTATAGTAATCAAACATTACAATACTGACATAAAAACAGATGTATAGACCAATGAAACAAAACAGAGCCCAGAAATAAACCCATGAATTTGTAGTCAACTAACTTTCAACAGGGGTGCAAGAATGCACAGTGACGAAAGGACAAAAGGACAGTCTCCTCAATAAATAGTGCTGGTGAAACTGAATACTCACATGCAGAAGAATGAAATTAGATTCTTATCTCACAAAATATGTTAAAAATCAACTCAAAAAATGGATTCAATTCTCAAACACAAATCATGAAACTTAAACTCTTAGAAGAAAACAAAGGAGAAAAGCTTCTTGACATTGACCTAGGCAATTATTTTTTGGATATGACCCTCAACACACAGGCAACAAAATAAAAACAGGCAACTTGAATCACATGAAACTAAAAAACTTAAGCACAGCAAAAGAAAAAAAAAATCAACAAAGTGAAGAGACAACCTACGGTATAGGATAAAATATTTACAAACCATATATTTAATAAGGGGCTACTATCCTAAATATATAAGAAACTCCTACTATTGAATAGCAAAAAAAAAAGAAAAGTGCAATAAGTCCAATTAAAAAATGAAAAACCAACTTGAGCAGACACTTCTCAAAAGAATACATGCAAATGGCCAATAAGTATATGAAAAGTGCCCAACATCAATAATCACTTGGAGAGTACAAATCAAAACCACATTAAGATAAGAACCACTCATACCTGTTAGAATGTCTCTTATTAACAAAACAAAAGGCTACAAATGTTAAGGAGAATGTGGAAAACAGAGAACCCTAACACACTGTTGGTGAAAATGTAAATTGTTAGTCATTCTGGAAAACAGTATGGAGTTTTATCAAAAAGTTAAAAATAGAATTACCACATGACCCAACAGTCCCATTTCTGAGTATTTACCAAAAGAAATTAAAAGCAGGACTCAAAAAGATACCTGCAGTCCTATGTTTGTTGAGGCATTACTCTTACAGTCAAGACGTAGAAACAACCTAAATGTCCATGATTGGACAAGTGGATCAAGAAAATGTAGCTCATATGCACAATGCAATACTATTTAGCCTTTAAAAAGATGGAAATCCTGTTATTTGTAAAGACATGGATGGCTTTTTGAGAAAGATGCAGACGTGGGCGCTGCGGAGCTGTGGATTATCCACCCTCCTGCTCCTGACTCACCACTGTTAGCTCTCACCCATAAACAATCGGTCAGGAAGATGTGCTGCAGTCATGGGGAAGCGGTGAACAGAGCCGAGTGGTTTGGGGCACCGGTGGGGCTCAGGCCCGCGACTTGTGCTCTTCTGGGGCAGATGCTAGGGCCAGGGGAGGCAGTGGGAGAGGATGGGCTCACTTAGTAACCAGGCTCCTGTCATGATGGAGAACCCCCAGAAGCTTCCTGATGAGACTCCAGAAGTGACAGAATGCTTTGGGCTTACTGGGTGTGATAACCTGTGTGATAACAGGCTTTTAAAGACCCTGGAAAGACACTCGTGGATCTGGAGCTGGCGATCCACAGAGCTAGGATCACCCTCACCAGCCACAGTGTGAAATTGCTGGAGAAGGTGTGTGCTGATCTGATCAGGGGTACCAAGGAAAAGAATCTCAAAGTGAAAAAACCGGTTCACGTGCCTACCAAAACTTGAAGAATCACTAAAAAAAAAGTCCTTCTGGTGAAGGTTCTAAGACTTAGGATTGCTTCCAGATGAGAAGCCACAAGCAACTTGTTGATTTGCACAATCTTTCTGAGATTGTCAAGCAGATTACTTCCATCAGTACTGAGCCAGGAGTTGAGGTTGAAGTTATCATTGTTGATGCTTAAGTCAACTATTTTAATAAATTGATTACACTTTTTAAAAAATGAATAGACCTAGAGGACATTTGCTACGTAACTTAAGTCAGACACAGAAAGACAAATACTGCATGATCTTACTTATATGTGGAATCTAAAATAATCATACCATAGAAGCAGAGAGTAGAAAGTTATCAGGGCTGGGTAGGGGAAATGTTGAGATGTTGGTTTAAGAGTAGGAAGTTTCAGTTATACTGAATAACTTCTGGTGTTCTACGATGTAGTATGGTGACTAGAGTTAATAATATTGTATTGCATACTTTAAATTTGAGTCCGTCTTAAATGTTCCTACCACCAAAAAAATGGAATGTTAGGTGATGGATATGTTAATTAGCTTGATTGCAACAATCATTTTACAATATATATGTGTATCAAAACATCACATTGTACACCTTAACTGTATATAATTTTTACTTATCAATTAGGTATCAATAAAGGTAGAAAACAAATTTTAAGAAATATGCTAGTCTTCTTTGAAATCAAATTCCAATCTTAGAAACATTTTAGATTTAGAACAATGAATTTTTTTGTAAATCCTGGAGGTTTCAGAAGGGGAGAAGTGTTCTTATTTATTTACAAATGAACAGGAATCAAAATAGTGGAGTCCTTATAAGAATGCTAGATTGAAATGAGGAAAGTTCTGAATAATATGAGTCTTGAACTTACAATTTTATGGCCAGCACAACAGCCAGGTTTTGTTTTTTTCTTGTTTGTTTGTTTGATATAGATATACACCCTTTCTGAAAAATGTTACTGTGGATGTGCTGTAGAAAAGTAAAGCTGGGATCTAAGAAAAGCATGGAACCCAAGAAAGTGGAACAATGCAAGAAGTGAAATGAAAAGAAATCTCAGGATCACAGCTGTTCAGTCAGTCAAAACTGGAAATGAAGACTAAATGCTCTGAAAAGGTCACTTCAAGAAGAAAGTGGACTCCATTCAACTAGCTGAGAGGAAAAAAAGTGATATGCCAAAAGTTTATTTTTAACAAGTAAACATTCACTGACAGGGGCTGCTTTGTTATCAGGACAGAAAAGATCTGAGGGAGAGTCGGGTTGGGTGTTTGTGAGTATGTTTCTCAGAATAGCAAGAGAATGTGCAAAATAGATCAGGGGAATCAGTATTAGGATTAATTTGCACATTTCATAATATCCCATAAGCAGTGTAAAATCTGAAGGTTTAAAAATTGACTTAAAGTGTGAGGAAAGTAAAATGGCCTAATGGCACACCAAAGCAACAAGCAGGAAGAAAAACTAATAAGAATCTACAAGTAGGCCCATGAGAAAATTGTTAATATTTGTTGAGTACTTATGGTTTATTTTTAGTTACTTGTGAGCTGTTTTTCGCTCATTATCAGTTTAATCATCATAACAATATTATAAAGTGGTTATGATTATCTCAATTTTACTTATGAAGAGATTAAGTAATTTGCCCCAGGTCACAAAACTGTAAGTAGCATAATCAGCCTTCTCAAACAGATCTGCTTATTATTAAAAATTCTGGGCTTTCTCTTCTCCATTCCTCCTGCATGAGGGATGTATAAATCTAATTTAGCACAAGGGAGGTTTTAATTATGACTGAGGAAGGACACCAGAGTCATTTCAAACACTTCCTTAAAGACCTGAAACCCGATACAGCTCATGCTGGGACATCCTCAGGAAAAAAGAACAACAATACAATGTCATCTACAATTCTTATCCACATAGCTCAAGAAAAACTTTAGAAAATCACAGAAAGACCAGGAAAAAGCAATTAAGATGACCAATAGGCTAGATAGGCCATTATATAAAGATAGACTAAAAGAATTGTGAAAGGATTGATATAAAGAAAATCATGAATACTGTAAACAAGAAGGTTCTTTAGATCAAGCAGATATCTTAAAAAGTTTTTTGCAAAGGAAAATTTAGAAATAAGTAAAGGGAGAAAATAACCCAGCTTTAAAATAGACAAAAGACTTAAACATTTCTCCAAAGATACACAAGTGAACAATAAACCCATAAAAAGATATTCAACATCATTAGTTATTAGAGAAATGCAAATCCAAGCTATAATGAGATACCATTTCACAACCACTAGCATGACTATAATAAAAAAGACAGACAATAATAACTGTTAGCAAGGATGTACAGAAATAGGAATGCTCATATTTTGCTAATGCAAAGGTAAAATGGTATACTCACTTTAGAAAAGTTTGTCATTTCCTCAAAAATATAAACATAACCTAACAATTCCATTTTCAGATGTGCGTCAAAATAAAATGAAACGTGTCCACAAAGAAAATTGTACATGAATGTTCATTATGCACATTAGTCACAGTAGCCAAAAAGTGGAAACAACACAAATGTCCATCAGTTGATAAATGCATAAGCAAACTGAAATATAACTGTAGAATGGAATATTATTTAACAATAAAAATAAATGAACTACTGGTACATGTTACAACATGAATAAAACTTGAAAACATGATGCTAAGTGAAAGAAGCCAGTCACAAGGGAGAACATATTGCATAATTACATTTAATGAAATGTTCAGAATAGGCAAATCCATAGACAGAAAGTAGATTAAAGTTTATCTAGAGCTAGGGGGAGAAGAGAATCGGGAATGACAGTTGATGGGTACAAGATGTCTTTGAGGTAAGGAAATGTTCTAAAGTAGATTGTACATAATTCTGTAAGTGTACAAAGAAACATTGAACTCTATACTTTAAATGTGTGAATTTTATAGTATATGAATTACATCTCAACAAAGCTTTTGAAAAATAAAAGTAAAGTAATATCCAAGCCTCATTTATGATTTTTAAGAAACTTCCAGTAAACCATGAGTAGAAGGGGAAATTCCTCAACTTAATAAAAAATACTACCAAAAAAAAAAAAAGATAATCCTACAGCTATGATTACACCTAATGCTGAGAAACATGAAACTTTCACACTAAAATTCGGGAAAAAGGCAAGAGTGTCCTTTCTCACCGCTGCTTTTTATTATTGTACTAGAAAGTTCTAGCTAATGCAATAAGATCAAAAAAAAAAAGTTATACAGATTGGGAAGGAAATTTCTCTTTGCTCACAGATGACATGATCATCTACACAGAAAACTCTATTGACAAAAATAACTCCTAAATCTAATGGATGATTATAGCAAGGTTGCAGGATACAAGGTTAATTAAGAAAAGTCAATTACTTTCCTATGTATCCACAATAAATAAGTGAAACTTAAAATTGAAAACACAATATCATTTACATTAGCACCCTCAAAATTAAATGCTTAGAAATGAATATAACAAAATATGTAAAAGAGCTACATGAGGAAAGCTACAAAACTCTGATGAAAGAAATGAAATAATTAAATAAATGGAGAGGTAGACTCAATAGTGTGAAGATGTCAGTTCTCCCCAACTTGACCAATAGAGTCAATGCAATTGCAATCAAAATCTCAACAAACTACTTTGTGAATGTTAACATTTTTTTTGTACAAATCTATAGGGTACATGTGAATTTTTTTTACATGCTTGTAACACATAGTGACTAAGTCAGGATGTTTAGAATGCCCATCACTTGAGGACAATACATTTTTATTAACTATAGTCACCTTACTCTGCTATCATATTGACTTGATTCCATCTAGACCATCTAGAATTCTAGATGGAATCAAGTCAGTATGATAGCAGTATGTTTATATCCTTTAACCCACTTCTCTACATCTTCCTCCTTTCCTCCCACTCACCCTTCCCAGTCTATTATCTAACGTTCTACTCTTTACTTCTACATGACCAAATATTTTAGTTCCCACATGTAAGTGAGAACATGTAATATTTGTCTTTTTGCACCTGGCTTATTTAATTTAAGATAATAACCTCCAGTTCTATCTATGTTGCTGCAAATGACATAATTTTCTTCATTTTATGGCCAGATAGCATTCCATTGTATATATACACCACATTTCCTTGATTCATTCATCTGTTGATGGACACTTAGGTTGATTTCATTTCTTTGCTATTATGAATAGTGCTGCAATGAGCATGTGAGTGGAAGTGTCTCTTTGATATATTGGTTTTATTTCCTTGGGTTAGATACCCAATAGTGGGATTGCTGGATCAAATAGTAATTCTATTTTTAGTTTGTGGGAAATCTTCGTATTATTTTCTACAGTAGCTGTGCTAGTTTATATTTCCATCAACAATATATGAGGTCTCTTTTCTCTGCATTCTCTCCAACATCTGTTTTGTTTCTTTGTGCTTGTCTTTTTAATAATAGCCGTTCTGACTATCACTAAGATGATATCTTATTGTGTTTTCGATTTGCATTTCTCTGATGATTAATGATGTTGAGCATTTTGCATATACCTGTTATTTGTATGCCTTTTTTTGAGAAATGTCTATCCATGCCCTTTGTCTATGTTTTAATGGGATTATTTGTTGTTGTTGTTTTCCTGTTATTTGAGTTTCTTGTTTATTCTGGATATTAGTTCTGTGTTACACAAATAGGTAGCAAATACTTTCTCCCATTCAACACACTGTCTTTTCACTCTGTTCATTATTTCTTTTTCTGTGCAGGAGCTTTTTAGTTTAATTAAGTCCCGTTTATTTATTTTTATTGCCTGCACTTTTGAGACTGTAGTCATAAATTCTTTACTTAAACCAATATCAAGGAGAGATTTCTCTAGGTTTTCTTCCAGTATTTTTACAGTTTCAGGTCTTTTTTTATTTTAATGATATGGGGTACAATTCAGGGTTAGGCAGATAAGTGGTCATCATACAGATAAAATTTGGGCCTCCCTTTGATCCTCACTTCACCTGGTTTGAGACCAGGTACCCTTATTGATGTTATATACTCCCCACCCCGGCAGCCTCCCACTACTGCCAAACTCTTTCTTATAGTACTATAATAAATGTTCAGTGTCCACTTGCAAGTGAGAACATGTGGTACTCAGTTCTTTGTTTCTGTGATAGATCACTGAGTTTGATAGACTCTAAATCCATCCAAGTTGCTGTGAAGTCCATCATTTCGTCCTTTTTTATGGTTGCATAATATTCTATCATGTATATGTACCACATTTTTTTAATCCAGTCCACTTTTGATGGGTAGCATAGTTGGTTCCATGTTTTTGTTATTGTGAATAATGCTGCAATTTGTTTTAAAGTCTTTCATCTATTTTGAGTTGATCTTTGTATATAGCAAGAGATGGATGTCCAGTTTCATTATTCTGCATTTGTGAAACTAATTCTAAAGTTTATATTAAGAGGCAAAAGATCCAGAATAGTCAACTCAATATTGAAGAAGGAGAAAAGTTGGGGGATTGACACTATTCAACTTCAAGACTTACTATAAGCTACAGTGATACAGACAGTGAAGTATTAGTGAAAGAATAGACAAATGTATCAATGGGACAGATTAGAGAGTCAAGAGATAAATTCACATAAAAATAATTCATTGATTTTCACAAGTAAACAGAAGCAATACAACAGCACAAACCTCACACACACACACACACACACACACACCCCCCACCAAATAGTCCTGGAACAACTGGATATCCAAATGCATAAAAATGAATATATTCACAATAGCCAAGATATAGAATTAACCTATGTGCACATGAGTGAAAAAAAAACAGATAAAGACAATGTAGTGTATACACAGTGGAATACTATTCAGCCTTATTTTAAAAAGAAAATTCTGTAATTTGTGACAGGGTGGATGATCCTGAAGGATATTATGTTGAGTGAAAAAAGCCATGCTTGGGAAGACAAATATCGCATGATACCACTTATATGTGGAATATAAAAACAATGAGCTTATAAAGCCAAAAGCAGAATGGTGGTTACCAGAAGCTGAGTTTAGGTAGTAGATTGGGGTGATGTTGGTCAGTGTATACAAAATTTCAGTAAGGAGGAATAAGTTTGAGAGCCACTGTACAACATGGTGACTATCGAGTGACTAAAGTTCATGGCATACTTGAAAATTGCTAAGAAAATAGATTTTAAGTGCTCTCACCACACAAAAAATTAGTGTATGTGGTAATACAAATATTAATTGGCTTGATTTATCCATTCTACAATATATGCATATGTCAAAGCATTAAGTCGCATACCATGAATATATACTATTTTATCTGTCAATTAAACAAAGTGAATCTAGACACAAATCATACACTCTTCACCAAAAAAAATTTCAAAATGGATCACAGAACTAATGCAAAGCACAAAGCTATAGAACTCCTAGAAGATAACATAGGAGACGATCCACACAGAAACAAAGAACTGAGTACCATATGTTCTCACTTAT